>BLSF01000153.1:0-20295 GCA_012862575.1 Parietichytrium sp. I65-24A | reverse complement strand
CCATCGTTGACTTTGAGAGCATAAAGCGCCTCTCCTTCGTTCGAAGGATGCACAGGCATCACCGCGGTGTTCACGGCGCTGGCGGCCACGTCACTGACACGTGTCCACACAAGTTCGCCGCGGCTGAAGATGTCCTCCACTAACAACCGGTCAAAGAGGTCGAGGATCCGTGACACTTTGTCCTTGGCATCTCTCCGAACTTCTGGCCAATTTGAACCGTCCGAAGTCTGATCCTGGGTCCCAAAATCAGAACCGCCAGAACTGGAGGATGCCTTTACTTGCAATCGCGCCGCGTCTCCATTGCTCTCCTGGACCTTGAGGTACTCAGCCGGTCTACTCAGTGCGCCATGGGAATACCATGCTGGTGCGTTATGGTCCGCGATGAGTAGCGTTCTTTTCGCAAACCGCCTTGATGCATAAAAGGGGCTCGTGAGGTTTCGAAATGTGAAGTTTGTATTTTGGCTAGTTCGTAACCCGCTTTGCAATTCTAACTTTCTTCGGTCACGGACGACTCCCGCGAGATCTCCAGACGAGTGCATGATTTCTCTCGCAACGCTCCTCTCGACATCGCGGGATTGCAACTGACCGCGCTCCCGCGGAGCAACTAAGAGCTGCTGGCTCTCCATCTGAATCTCTCGCACCACGCCCATTTCAGTTCCAGTTCGGGTTCGGGTTCGGGTTTGCGTTTGCCCGTTCGCCATGAAGTCGAGCGAGATAAATTATTTTTCGTTCTCGTCAACTCTCAGATGCTGCGGATTCGATGGCTTGGGCTACTTTCAGGCACCAATGGCGGGAGACGACGCAAGTGACTATCATGCTCGAGCTTGGAACTCTTTACCGCAATAGTGATCGCACTTTGAAGCGTGCGGATAGTTTGCTCAGAAACATCGTACATTCGCCTCCAATACGATATGGCTTCGTCTTTGTCGCTCAGCAGCCGGACGAAATTTTCGCGCATCGTCTCCTTCTCAGAAATAGCTTGCCGTAAACTCTCGCGGAGCTTCCTTTGAACAGAGTGAGATTGGGATTGAGACTGAGACTGAGACTGAGACTGAGACTGAATCTGATCGCCGCTTTTACTCATCACTGTTCGTCTGCCTCGTCTGCATCGTCCTCCATGACCGCCTTTGACGTCGTTGCTATCGTTGCTGTCTTTGCATGGGCTCCGTAGGCGAAGAAGCTTCGAGATCCTCTTCGAAGCACGTGTGCTCAAAGATGCAGTAGGAGTGTAGTTCAAACTTTCTCTCGCTCGCCTCGATCGAACGCGTTTCGTCATCTTGCTTGTGGAATGGAAGTTGGAAAAAAAGAGAAGAAGCAAGAAGTAAGAAGCAAGAAGTAAGAAGCGGAATGCTCATTGTGGTTTATGGGTTAAACGTGAACTAAGATGAGTTTGGGTTCGAAGAGGTTTTGATTGCGCCCGCGGCCCAGTCCGAGATCTTTTGCGCCTTCGAGTTGAGCAGCTCGCGCTCCGCGCTGTCATCCACGGGCTCTTGCTTACTACTGAGGATATGCAGGCTGGTGCTAACAAATCGGTCGTTGATTTCCTCGACGTTTTCCATGAACTTGCGCCACGCAGATGAGTGCCTTGCGTACATCGCGTACTTGCCGCCGAGATTGAGGAAGTCATAACCTTCCGACTGGAGGTTCTCACACGCGATGGTCTCAGCAGTGTGTCTCAAGTTGACCTTGAAGACCTCGCTGAGCGAGTGCGTCGCGCTCACGAGGAAGGATGACGCGAGTGCGGTGTAGTAGAACACCTGGCTGGTCGTGGAGCGGCTCGTAAAGTCGGTGTCCAAGAGCAGCATGACGGGGACGAGAAGCGACCCGATGCTGACAATCCCCTTGGAGATAGTGTGCATCATCGCGGTACGATCGCGTTTCCTGATACAGTCTTTCGTGAGCTTGAGATACCTTTGACGAATGAGGAGCTTGCTCCGGCCGTCGAGCGAGACGGCGCGGAGGGCCTCGGTGAAACTCTGGTCGAAATTTCTCGACAACACGTCGTCAGTCCCCCACTCGACGCCGTCCAGGTAGAGGTTTTTGTCAATGAACATGACCTCATGGTCCGAGCGCTTGGAGCTTGGAATTGACGCGCCCGTTTGCTCACCTGACAAGGACGTGATCACCGAGTCGGTCACCGAGTCGGCCTTGGTATCGGCGTTCTCGCGACGAACCTGGCTAACAATACGGCTTGCTTTGGCACCATCGCCTGGACCAGAACTGGGACCAGAACTGGGACTGGAACCGTCGCCATTCATGCCACCGGTCATGCCACCGGTCATTCCACTGGTCATGCCACTGGCCTGGTGAAAGTCCGTGGCGAGTATCATGTCTAGTCGGTGACATGTGGACTTGTGCCCACTTCCATCACAGCAGTCTTCATCATCAAAATCATCCTCTTCATCTTCATTTTCATTTTCGCCTTCTTCCTCTCGTTCAAAATCGTCGCACGAGACCTCTTCGATGTCAATGACCATCTCTTCGCCACACACGTGACCAAGAGTCGCACACCTGCCCAGCGTCTCCATGGGAGGTTCCTTTGGCTCCTTCGGCTCCCTCGGCACCCTCGGCTCCTCTGCCGTCTTCCTCTTGAGGGAATACGAGCCAAGCGCCTCTCTCAAGTCTTTCCCGAACAAACTCGGTAAGAGCATGGTGCTCTCCATTGGTTCCAACAAGTTGCAAAGAAAAAAACGAGGAGGGCGTGCCACATTATTTTTTTTGTCACTGCTCTCTTTCAAAACAAAGATTTAGGCCAGTGTAATTCGAGCAGTCCATAATGCCGGACGGGGCGCTCATAGACGACGCGCGGAGCATATGCGACTTTCGCGGTGACATAGGGGCGGTTTCCCAGTTTACAGGCGGCGCGTTTGTCGTGGAGGACTGCGGTGTGTTTGCAAAGTGCTCGCATCGGATGGACGGCTACAGTGGCGGGTCCAATGAGCGGAACCAGAGAGACGTGGAGATCTGGGTCTGCGACACAGACTGGACTCGGGCTGGTCCTGTCATGGCTCTGATTTTTCTGATGATCGCGTGGGGTCTTTCTCGCATGTATGGCTGGAAGGTGTTTGGCGGGCTCCTCAACAAGGCGGAAAGCAAGGCGGAAAGCAAGCATGGACACCATGATATGGATACAGACTTTGTTCGACGTTAGGCTGTCGCGGCTGTCGCGGCGGGCACTGCGGATTCGGCGGGCGTGACTGGCGCTCATATGTTCATGCCATGGCGATGAAGAGGATCGACATGGACACGCAGACGTGCCATGCAGCGTGATAGACGTTGTACTGATCGCATTGTATAGCATTCTCGTGAAACAGGTGTTCACAGTCCATGCCACGTGCAAACGCAACGCAACCGATTATGGAGAAGAGAAGGGCGATCAAGTGCTTTGAGTTGAAGGCGTGTGTCCGTATGATACGGTACTGGACCGTCGCCAGTGCGAGGACGACGCCTGCTATGTCCGCTGCGTAGGCCGCCTTGTCTTCTCGAGCGTGGTAGAGAAAGCTCAGCGCCATGGTGATGTTGATCGCAAGTGCCATCCCCCTTTGGTTGCGCCGGGCCATCATCATCGTGGGGAGGAGGAAACTGAGGTTCGAATAAAAACATAGCGAGTTCGCCGGACCGGGTCCGAAACATGCCATTCTTTCTTTGCTTGCTTTTGTCTCGAGCACGCCCTACCCGCCCTACCCGCCCTACTCGGCCAGGACGTCGACCTTCGACCGTCGACCGTCGACCGCCGCGTCCAGGCCGGAATGCCCGAGTCCCAAGTCCCAGGTCCCAGCCAGGTTAGGTTGGGTGTGCGATTACTTTGGAATGTATGACTACCAAGACAACAACGAGCGCGTCAGGAAAACGTAGCCCAGAAAATTAAAAAAAAAAGGGGCCAACTGCAATAGTAAAGCACTTACACGTATTATTCTCCATATCTCTGCTGGTAAAATGGATCTCTCTAACTCCGAAACTACGGCATCGGCGTGCTCTGCGGAGAGTATTGCGGGAAACTCCCGCCATCCCACCGGGGGATCTGGAACGAAAGAGCGTTTCTTCAGCACCTTGTACTTTGCTTTCAGGTACTACACGTGAATGTCAGCATTCGAACCACGTCTTGCATGTCGTCCGCGGCCACGGTCTAGGTAGCAACACTTACAGAACCGTCCGGGGAAATCACGTCCCCGAAGTACCGTGCGCTGATAAACTCTCGCCAATCCACAAACTCGATTTTCCCCCCTGTCTTGCGATGAATATTGGAGTAGTAAGCCATGAGCTCGTCGGCGCTGAACGCCAGACCCTGCAAGAGCCCGTGTGGCGTTTTAGAGCTTTCGAAGTAGTTGAACGTGGTCTGGAAGAACCTGTCTAGATCATCGCCGTATGTAAGGTATTTGCCTTCCGTCAAAGATTCGCCCTCCGTCAAAGATTTGACATGAAAAAACTTTTCCCGCTCAATGAACTGGGTTTTGAGTATACGGAAGAAATCTAAAGCCGAATGTCGCGCCTCGAAGAATGCAAAATCGAAAACCCTTTCAGTCCAGGGGATGTATTTGCGACTGGATCTGGCATCCGTCGCGTAGTCAGTGCAGTGTATATAAGAAGCGGCTTCATTCTCGTTGCAACCGATGAATTCCACCGGCAGCTTCGCCTTTTCCCGTATGAAATCTAGTTGCACGAAGAAGAAAGAGAAGAGAAGCAAATCTAAGCACAAATTCACAAATTGACACATAGCACACATTGCGCATGAAGGCGATCTAACAAACAACGTACTGTTTCTCCGCGTGTCGAGCCCGGCTTTTCTTTTCTTCAAGAAATGAAACCTTCGGCAGATGGACTCGGCGCTCTTCCCCTCGAGTTCAAGGAAACGAAGAGCGGAAATTTGCTTCCACTGGGGCCGATTGCTAAACATCCCCAGCTCCATGATTAACAAATCTTGCTCCTTCGTGAACTTGGCCGCTTTCAGGTTTTGTATTTCTTTGTCCAAGCAATTACTTGTCTTCTTTTTGAGTAGATGTGCACTGGCCGCTTTCAGATTTTTTATTTCTTTGTCCAAGCACTTTTTGAAATCTATAACGCTCGAGGTGAAGTCGTTTTCGATTTCCTTCTTCATCTTGTATTTCATTTCGGCAATCTTCACGTACGGCTGAGTACTCCATTTCCAGCTGACGTATTGCCAAAGGGCCGAGTTCTCGCTATCTTCGCCCACATAGTCTGAGACACGCCTCTTTTTTTTTGGACAGCTGGTGATAGCCGCCGAAGACGAAAAGTTCCGCGCTGAGTCAATTTTATTCAGTCCGCCACCCCTCCTGTATTCACGTTGCTCCCAGTTCCATACTCACCTCTGGTTTTGTTCTTTTTCATGTTTTTCGATATCACCCATGAGTTCCACCAATTCTAACTTCGCTCTACGTTGCAACAGCATCGCTTCAATCTCCTCAACGTTGATCTCCCGGGCCATCTTGGCGCTTCACCGTTGCTCCTGTTGATCATGTGTCGCTTCCCCTTTGCTCACGGCGCTCATGCGCCCCCTTCGTTCTCCCCGGTTGCCAGTTTCCGCCCGTTCCTGCCAGTTCGGTTGCCGGTTCCTGCCGGTTCCTGCCAGTTCGGTTGCCAGATGTTGCCAGTTCGGTTGCCAGTTCGGTTGCCAGTTAGTGGCACTCTCTGAACGACAGTTAGTGAAAAGTTCTATGAGTGACATTTAGTAGACAAACCCACTTTTAAAACTTTTAAATTAAAAAATCAATCAATTTTTTGAAAAATTTTAATTAACAGTGGGACCAGAACAGCCAGAACTGGAGCTTGATGCCGATGCCGGAGTGTGTGAACGATAGTGAAAGGGTTTGACATGTCCAGCCAAACTACTTCGCGCCTAAGATTCTAAGGATCATGACTGTGTGTGTGCGTGCTGGCTGCTGGCTGCAAAAGAAGACCGGCAACTGGACGCGTTTTGGCTTGACCCTGGGGAGGCTTTGAATTTCTTAAATATTTTCTCTAAATTTGTGCTAGTAATCAGCTCCAAAGGACAAACAAACACAGAGACACACAAACGAGAACGTACGAGGACATCCAATGGAAGAGCTGTTTGGAAAGTGGCATACAGCCTACGAGCATGTTCTCAGCGGGGAGAATCTGAGCCCCACTGAAGCCATGCAAATGTTCAACAAGTTGGAGGAGATGCATGGCGAACAACTAAAGCGAGAAGAGTGAGTTTTTAATTTTAAACACATGTTCAAACCGTAGAGTGTTGCATTTGTACTAAATACGGTAGCAGTGAATACGTTAAGATCCGCGAGCAGTTACTTGCGGAGCGGCATCGGATTTCAAAGTTTAGATGGTTGAGTCCTATGCTTTTCATTGCCGCAATCGTACTTTCTATTCTTCTGGCTATTGACATTGGTCGTAAGAAAAACGGGTATTACTTTCGTACTGGTAAGTTTTGTGCAACTCTAGGGACACTGGTCTAAAAAGTCGAGAACTTCACCAACTTATCTCATTCATACTTTCCACACGTGTTACCATGGCGCAAGGAGGGAACGCATATGCAATGCTATGGATAACCGTCTCCGTTCTCATTCTTCTGAACGGCGCGCGCATGATGAAGTGGCGGTCTGCAGCGGTGTCGCACGGAGAGCAGTTCAAAACAAGCGTAAATGATTACATTTCCAAATCCAGAACCACCAGTAATAAAAATCCGGATGAGCCGATTGGGACTAACACTGGCGACAATAACAACCCAAATAAGTCGAATGAGACAAACATGGACGAGAATGATGATCCGAATAACCCTCCTGATTCTGGCACGGGTTCTGACACGGGCGGTGAAGAGAACTCTAGTAGCTCTAGCTAGTAGTTATACTGAAAGCGTGAAGTGCAGTGGAGAATTAGCTGGAAACCTAACCAGCACCATTTAAAGGTAGAGTAGAAACCAGTGATCCTGATGCCAGAGTTACTTTTGGGTCCTTCACTGCAGTAGTGTGTGCATGTGAGCCATTCCTGCCAGTTACTACGAAATGTTGATGTGAGTTATGATAATTGCAGCCATCAGAGTGGGTTCCCATCAGCATTAGCTACACTCTATAGGTATTGCTATGACGTACTACAAGAAGCGCGTCACTCTCAAATCAATAACTTACATAGAAACGCCTGTACTGGTATCCCTCGTACAGCGAGCGCGTGAGTTTGGTTTACAGAATTCAGAGGATGAGTATGAGCCTATTGTTCGCTGCGTGGCATCAGTAGGCGGTAATCTATAATGAAAGGGGTACATTTAGTTGCTAGAACGGCACGCTGTCCACATAAAAGTGTGCGCTGCAGAAAAATCAATTTGACAATTCGTGTGCACAAAATTGCTATTTGTGGCTACAAATGAGTGGGAGAGCGAGGGAGGGAGCTCATGCACGCTCTCACATGTCAAATTCGATCCTGCTTGCCGCAGAAGCCGCAGGCCATCCACGCCAAACAATCCGAACAATTTGCCAAATATATATCAGAGTTCTTGATATCTTAGTCTTAACAACATCAATCATGCCAATGGTTTTGACGTAAGTATCAATCTGACCAAAAACTGCGTCATGGTTTTCGGTATTATAGTCTTATCAACAAATCGACCAAGTACATCAGGGTTTTTGATATCATTAGTCTTATCAACGAATCCACCAAATCTCCAGACCCCAAACACATCCTGGGAAACACATCCTAGGATGGTCTCGGCATCGAGTATTAACGATGAAATAACAAAGAAAGCCCATCAAATCATTGCGGCGTTCTCGCAGGGCATGGCTGAAGGGCACGTCAGTATACCTCCTTCAATCAAGTTCCTCTTTACATACCACCATCCAACTCTTCGCTACGAAAAGGCAATCACGTACATGAGCTTGCTCAAAAGCGAGCTGGAGACCCCTGATGTTATGGCACAATCGAAGGAGGCGGCAACAATCATCTGCGGTCCTTACATCCACTTGCCAGACAACGTGGAATACTTTACACAGGGCTTAGGATCATTGGGGATACTGGAGAGCGCCCTCTACGACGATCCGGATATGCATCTTGTCGAAGGGCCGCCTGTTATAAAGCTGTCTCGGGTATTCGACCCAACTTTGGAGAGATGGCACCGTGTAATTTACTCGCACGAGGGCATGAGTATGTGCGACGCCGAGGTCATCTCCCTGTTCTTCGACAACTGTGGTGCGATCTTCGAAAAATCGTCTGATGATAGCGGCAGTGATGACTGGAACGTTACATTCTACGGGAGCGTGTCGGTACGTGAGCTCGAAAATTTGTTCACATGGACGTTGAGAGAATTTGAGGAAGAGTCGGCCGAATATGCATTCGTCAGCGATCTGCAAACCCGTTGCATCGAGCACAATTTCGCGAACTGGGAGAGCACACGGTACACAATCATTCCACATCCGTGTGACGATGAGTTCCCGGACTGCGCAGTCCAGCTGTCGAAGTTCTTGCGGATCTGCGGTCTAGAAGAAAACGGTCACGATGATTTGCTGCTGATACAACAAATGATCAAGTTCGGAAAGCTACCTGCGTTTGCACACGAAGAAGAGTTCACGAGCAAGTCTTTCTTTATAGTAGAGTGCCTGAAGAATTGGAAGAAGATTCGGCACTTGATCCCAGCCGCGAGCTAACCGTAAGGGTGAACACCAACTTAAACAATGGCATGGCGAAACATCGCCATGTGACCTCCAGTGAAAACTTTCAGTGATGAAATGGGATTGGATGCGTTGTCATTAGCGAACTGTGTTGTATAGAGTTAATTTGTCATCTGACACTTACACAATAAAGGATTTTGAATGTGCCTCACTCCTTCAATGTTCTCTGACGTCGCAAACCTAATTCGGATCATATGTCCAATATCACTAGGCACTGGCCAAAAACAAATAGTCAGCAATTGAGAGAGCAGGTCTCTCATAAAAAGAAAAAGAAAAGAAGATTGAACTCACATGGCGGTGTTTGTTCGTCAGACTGACGAACTTCGCAGTTGAAATCGGTGAACTGGTGTATTCAAACACATAATAGTTAGCAAATGAAACATTTCCTAACCACATGTATAGTGCATCTCGTCCTTTTGAAACGAGCGGCCCACCGGGCAGTTGCGCCAAAGGCGCGTGATGAGAGAATCGCTCAGCGGACCCCAAGTACAATGGGTTCCAGACGAGCAGGACCATCTGGTCATCGAAGAAACATGAGCAATTGTCATATCCGAACGAAGCTTACATAGGGACATTACCGGTTTGACCAAAAAGAAGGCAAAGGTAACGCCCGATTGTCATGGCTCAACGACTATCACGCCACGTTGCCTCTCAAAAACGACTTTCAAGAGTTCGTGCGTTTACATATGGTACGTCTATAGAACAAAGTCTCATAGTGTACGATAGCTCGAAGGAAAGCCTTTCAGGATGATGCCAAAAAGAATTTGCTCACCATGTCCAGCGGTACTCGATGCAACTACACATATCACAACCGAATAAAAACTTACCTGTTTAGCGCTCGTGCCTTTAGACGCTGTCAAAAGAGTCGAGATGGACTCTTGAGGAGTAAGAGTGAACGAGTCCAGACACCCGCCCGGCGTTGGCACCATGGCGCGGAGCACAGTTACATTCGAGCCAGCAACGTATCCGGGCAAGTCGGTGACGTGTACTCCGGCGCCGTAAATCCGCAACGAATTGGAGCACTCCTTGCTGATCGGGCGCTCTTCTCCGAACCCCAAGTGCTCCCCTCCCACGTCGCTACTGGGGTCCAGCCCAATCTCCGAGGCGACGCTTGTCGACTCACTTGGCCCAGTGCAGTTCAGCGCGTAGATTTCCCCTTGTTGGAAATTTGACTGGTCTCTTGATTTCCAAGAGTATCTGAGCTTCAGAAAAACGCCCTTTGCTCCGCCACGCTCAACATCCAGAGTGAGGCGGGACGGCTCCCACTTGACCTTCGGGAAGCGACAGGTCAGGCGCTCGCATGCCCTGTGTGCCTCGTTGAAGCTTGTGACGAAGCATTTCAAGAGTGCGGGCCATGAAAGCCTCTTGCCTGTCAACAAGAGCATCCTCCCGATCCTGACTCGAAACCAATTTTCGACAATCGTGAGCATCTCGTTGAACATCATGAAAGGGGCTAGTGACAGTGTGAACGGGATCGATCCGCGCGTCTTTTCAGCCCCGCTGTCAGTTTCGTCATGGGAGTGAACACGTACGAAGAGTAAGTCAAGGTTTGACCTATGCACGGATGCACCACACTGTCGCTTCAGAACAACCTGGCCGCTATGGCCCATGATGCTTTCGTCGAAGGGCGAAGAGAAAGGCTGTGTCACATTGTGGTCGAATGTATACTCACCTACTTCCAGTCCAGTGATTCTGCTCCATGACATGTTGTTGAACCGGGTGGAATTGACAGTGTTTCGAGACAGACTCACAACTGGTGTTCGTTTAGTGGAAAATGATGTGACGCTGCCTCGAAGCGTGATAGTTTCCACTCCGGCTTCAATGCTATCCCGCGTGGTGTCTACAATTGCCCACATGACGAATGAAGCTTCTTTGCAATCTATTTTTTTTCGGTCGGGTCACATTAAAAGGCGAGAAAAAGACAGGCACTGAAGGCATTGAAGACTGGACGTATGCGATGAGCCGGATTGGGAAAAAACGTGCCCGTCAAACTGAACTGGTCTCTGTGCACCATGACCCCGAGTACATGGACGGTCATGGCACACGGTGGAATGCCGCCGAAAATATCGACCCTCTGTCACACCGCGTTACATCGAATTGGAATGTCCTCAGTTTCGATTGCGGAATTTCAAACCTAAGCTACTGTTTACTGGAGCACGACCCGCAGGGGCTCTTCCGCATCCCAAGTAAGTTACGGTGTGCGGTCTTGTTCTTTTTCTTTTAATGTCAAAGGACTTTCTTCACGAAATTAACGGGACAATCAACTGCTGCTCCTCCTCCTCCTCCATCACCACCACCACCACAACAACAACAACAAAAGTATGGGTACATGCCAACCTGAAGGCAGGTAAGTTAGACACTTTTGCATGCGCATCGCAAGGCCACGGAAGCTGACGGAAGCTGACGAAAAACGCGACCAATTCGAATGTCGTCAACATCTCAGGCGATATCAAGACTGCGGTTGTAAATATGGTGAAACACTTTGACCAAAACGAATGGATGAGTCGTGTCGACCGCGTGGTGGTCGAGTCACAGATTTTGCGAAACACTCAAATGAAATGTATATCGCACTGCATCCAAACGTACTTTGCGTGCCGAAATCCGGGGATAGTGGTTCACTTCATCTCTGCGAGCAGGTAAGTTAATCTTGCATGCCGCGCTCTGCTGGGCATTCTCGCCTCTCTAACTTTCATCTGTCAATTGTCACTATAAACTCTGCGTTCGCGTGTGGCTTTCTAGCAAGTTTAAAGCTGTGGAAGGGGAGGATCTTCCGTCTCTTCCACCCCGTGTTACGAAACTTGCCCTCAGGGACCAAACGAAGCAAAAGAGCGTATACTACACTGAAAAACTTCTCGAGAAGTATAGCCGCTTTGATTCGCTTACATACCTGCAAGGATTCCCAAAGAAGGATGACCTGGCAGACGCATTTTTGCAAGGCCTATGTTTCCTGAAAAGGGATCTCCAGCGCAAGATTAAACCGTCGCAGGGACTGTCTCTCAGAGATATAGTGAAAGACTATGCCAACAAGAACAAGAACACAGAAGATTTTGAGATTGAGGTGGTGCGCCGAGAACCCGATGGCTGCACGGCCGGCATCTCTGGCCAGAGGAGTATAGATGATCAGCGGCGGTACATCTTTCACGACGTGGAACGCGAGGGCGCGAACGATGGGCTTGAATACACAACCGAGGTGCTACTTCCTCGGGTTTTTAACTCTGGGCTTTTCCTGCACCCGTCGTTTGTGGTACCAAACGGACGCGGCATTCGCAACGTCGTACGAAAGATTCCCAGGGTATCGAAATCTGGTCTAACGAAGAGAGAATAACATTCTCGTTTGATTCTACGCTCCTGTTTGATTTAACTATCTTATATCACCGGACGCATAGGTAGACGAGCGGCTTGGACGGTCCCGGTTATGATTGCAAATTTGTGTTTCTCTTGTGCGAAGACAGCTCTTCGCTCCACACCATAGATCAGTTGAGGCGCGATAACGAAAGGCAGTCTCATCTGGTCCGACATCCAGAGAGCGCAGCTTCCGGGAAAGACATAGATAGAATTACCGACACGGTCAAGCTCATATGCCTCTTTTGCCGATGCGCATGTGACACTCCCAGGGTGGAAGTAAGATGGCTTTGCCCGATCAATTTCGTTCTTTGCAGAAAAGGCATCGGTGAAGTTCGAGATCATTGACGAGCGCCTAATCACTCCCTTGGCAAGTGCGCGTCGAACGGATGCCCAGTCCTTGCATTCGTTTTCCAGAGTCCATTTCGTCTGAAACGAGTCCGCGAACGTTGCCACTATCGGGAAGTTGGATGTGTTGATGATGAACTCGTAGTTGACATGAGAGCGGTGGATCTCGGAATTGAGAGTTAAGGGCTTTTCACAGTGCCATAGTCCGGGCATGTCACTGTCGATCGTTACAAAGTCCGCTTTCCCCAACGTGGCGCTTTGAATGTGGCCCCCAGAACCCGAGAAGAATGGTAAAATTGCGAGTGTGAAGACCGACAAAGCGATCTCACGTGCATTGCGTGCAACCATGGTCCCTTGCGGGTCACTTGCAAAGGCTTGGTGAATCGAAGCTAGTCTTTCTTTAGTAAGGAACGTAAAGCTCACATGACCACTGCTACTTAACGTAGTCCAAGCTTCAGATTCTAGCGAGTTGTGAGTGCTGGTTCTGATTCTTTTGATTGGCGATTCCAAATACATCCGTCTACTTCTTCGGACAGCAACTACTTGGTTATGCATCATTCGTACCTCGTTTAAATCATAGTTCACATGAGGTCCATATTTCTTTTCTAAGTTTTCGTTTACCGCCTGTTCTTGTGTTTTGCATGTTGATCCACATGTTGCCGCCAGATGATCCAGCAAGGGCTTCTTATCGTTTTCCTCGTCCATTGAACTTAGCAGTTCGTCAAGCTCATCGAGCCTGTGCTCGAAGCCCAGATCGAAAATTTCCATCACTTCTTCTATTGCTTTTCTCTTTCCACTTTGAAGGTCTGCCGGTCTTCTGTCATCACACGAAACAACCAACCGCATGTCTACGATAGTACGCGATAGTACGTGGTAATACGCGGTAATACGCGGTAATATGCGTGGTATGCGACGGTATGCTGTGGCACACTCTTCACATTTTGCCGCAATTTTTAAACAATTCATGAAGAACTGTTCGCTGTTCATTGCACGAGAGTTGCACAGCGAATTAGACGCACAGTGAAACAGACTGATACTCGCAACCCATTTAATTGCACGAAAATTGAGGAGCACCAAGTTGTGGGCGAAACTGACTCGGATGGGGAGTATTCGCTCTAATACTTGTATACACGTGAACACTAGTGCACGGCGCTTTGCGTTCCAATTTGTGTCTCATTTCACACGTTTAATAATTGTGTTCATTTTGACACAGCGTTTCTTTGCACCGCAATTTGAACTGTTCGGTGTTCATTGCACGAGAATTGCACAAGATTGGAGGAATTGACACTGTGAAAACCAGTGGACACTTGCGAATCATCTACATTGCACAAGATTGAGCACAAAGTTATGGGCGAAACTGAATCCTGACGGGGGTCCGTACAATACGATTTTTCATAACGTTTCCATAACAATGAAAAGTTTTGCTTGAACTGTCAATCGAAACCTTACGGAGTGCGAACGGATGGTGCCATTCGTCACACACACTTGAGCCCGCGCATTTGTGACCTGGCAGTGATGCATCATAACGTTATCTAAAAGCACGCTAACAGTCTGTGTTTTCCAAATTCGCACCTCCTTTAGTAAACGCATAGCCATACGATAACATTCGAAACCAACTTGTCTTCACGAAATGCACACCATGTGGGCGACAACTTGATTGCCCATATTTCTCGTTCTTGATGTCATAGTTTGAGCTCGTCTTGAGGAAGCACTCACTATTCTATGGTGCAAAAAAACTCAAATACATCACCTTCAATTGAACAGTTGCATGGAAGTGGGTGGCTTCCTTCCTCTGGATCTTTTCACAAGATCGAGCTTGGCAGGGTACGTACTGTCAACCATTGCTACTAGTTAGGCTAGGCCGGGTACCATGCAAACATGGAATGCAAACATGCATCTCCGGCGAAACCGATTGTTTGTCAACTGGTTCATGAACATATTTTTCTTCGATCACGGCACTACCCTTCCCCATTATAAACTCGTAAACATATTGTGTCATCTCTTCTGCTTCAGTTCATTTTATGGTAGTGCTGATGTTTCATTTCGACCACTTGCATGCAAAAAGGGCATTTGTGACCACCGCACATATCACACGCGCTAATGCAGGTACACCTCAACACCACATGCTTTTTGAAGTGCACGCCATTTCTAAACTAGATACTCTTCCTTTTCTTTCCTTCCTCACTCAAAATGTGCAACAGGGTCCGTCCAAGGCAAGTACGGTACAACACGAATCGAACCAAACTGAACCTACTGTATTGTCTCTCACAGTCTCTCACGATCTGTTTTTCGCTTTCCGACGAGACGGAACTCTGGCAGGCGGCAGACACATAACTCGACACCAGAACTGGAGATTGACACAATGGAGACAACTGACCTCGGACTGGACATGGACATGGACATGGGCATGGACATAGACATAGACATAGACATGGACATGGATATGGATATGGACATGGAAGCCATCATCGCCAAGATGGTCGAGAACTCATCAAGCGATCCACTCCATCAACCAGGCGACTTGGAGTGCTTTTCATTTGACTGCGGTGACTCTGACTCGGGCGCATCCGATGAATATTTGCAGGTGCCAACGATAGACATGCCAGAAGATTCAGCCCAGCAGATTGGCCCGTCGCATCTTGGCGAATACTACGTATTACAAGAAGTCATTTGCCACACGGTGGCAAGAGTTGCTGTAATCGAATCCGAACATCCCGTGATGATGATGTTCGAGGCGCATGGAGCGTGCCAATGTCCACACACTCCTAGAATACCGCTTCCGAGAGGACAAGTTAGCGTTCTGGTCTGCCCCGTTCATTTCCACGAATTGCTCAATTCAAACGCGAGCGTACATAGCTATGAATTTCGTGAGAACTTGCAAAAAATGATCCAAATAAGCTCCGGCGGAGCCGTCCTACCCATTGGAGACAACTTTTCCGCTTCGAATCAGATTGATTGGGAAGATCCCTTGTTTCTATGCATGACAAAATCATTTCAGGAGGCGGCGGCGGTTCTCGAAGACCCGTTGTACTTCTCGCGATCATCTTTTCCATCGTTGAACAACCGCATAAGAAATCAGTTCGAACGAATCTTAGTTAGATAAACAAAGAAATAATTGTAACTATGTCTATGAAACAACCGAATCCTTGTATTGCGGATACACGAATGAAGCAGAATGTGCAAGATAGCTACACGCAAACACTGTCGGGCATCCAAGCGCAATTGCCTCAGTGAGCATCTCGCCGTCGCCGTGGCCATCACTGAACACTGCACTCATCAGCGCACTGAATGTCGCAGAAGCGATTACCGCAAAGTAGCTAGATGTAAACGATGTCGCGAATGGGAAAAAGCTCGTCATTGGAGAATTCACAAGCGGGCACACTTGAGAGACAAAGTATGTGACAAAACAAGCTAGGACCGACGAAACCTCCATGATGCTCAAACCCCCGTAATGCTTGGATAAAATCGCAGCCGCCGTGATGAGGGCAATGTCCGTGTTCAACATGAAGGCCACCGGGGTCGGAATACTACTCATCGGAGAGTCAACGTTCAACGCAAGCCGGCCAGAAGATCGAGGACCTGGAAGAGCCATTTTCATCGACACGCAAGGCGGGACGGCCTCGAACCCGCCTCCGGCGGTAGGAGTCATCAGCCCCGTGCCAACGCCCGCGCCTTCTTCGCACATTCCCGGCGATGTTGTGACGAAGAGGTAATTCATTGCCAGTGACGACATAAGCGCCCACATCCCAACGACACTCTCCCATGCGTTATCGGTGAACACGCTTCGGCGCGGCACCAAGCGCTCTTCTTCGCTGTAGATACCGGACGGGTCATCGATACCAAGCAACCCCGGGAGTATTTCATCCATCAGCTCGTCAAACATCTCGCTTGACGCAATCTGGCTTGACGCAGCGAGATACCCAAGCACTGGCACAACAAAAAAGTCGAATACAGATTCCACCGCCACACGAGAGCGCGTGCCCTCGCTTTGACGTGAATGAGCGTAGACGAACAGGATCATTAAAAGTGCAGGTAGGGAGTGCCCGGCCTCCACATTTACAAAGGACCAGATTTGTGAAACGATGTAAAAGCCCCAAACCATGAGATACAGACCAGGTCTCCCCGTCCATGGTCTGTACACAGTGCGCCCAGCCGTTTTGATCATCCTCACACCGTGCGAGAACACCACCGGTCCGCAAAGACCCAAGATCAGCGATGCAACCAAAGTCGAAAAGATAATTGAGACTTCGGTTCTTCGCATTTTATATCTACCATCGTCGATCTGGACCCGAAGCGCCGAGATGAGTGTCGAAACCACAGCCGTGGTCAGCGCAGAGAACGCAAGCGCAAAAAATACGCGGACACTAAACGAGACGCTTGCATGCTCGCTTGCCATCATATGCAGACCCCTCCAGGACGTGGAGATGATGTGAAGATGCAATCGGAAGAACTTGAGTGGAAAAAAAAAAAAAGAGGGTCGCTGCGCAATAAAACAAAACAAAATAATATAATATAGAACACACGCATGGAAAATGGAAAGTACACTCGACCGCTCTTCTTGCCTGTCTCGGTTAACCCATCTTGCGCCGTTTGGAGGTCAGTTCAGTCTTCCCAAAGAAGCCAAGCAGATTGCCTTTGTTTGCATGGACCACAGTGACTCTGCTATACTTTTGTTCATTGAAGATGTCCGTTGTTTGTGCCGCGCCGATCATCGCTTCCAGGATTGCTTGCATGGGTTGCTTCATGTATGTTTTAAGATAGTACAGTTCGTCGACGGCAAGCTTGCTGGCCCGTGCATATGCAACATCTTCCGCCCTATCGCTGATCTTGCCACTACCTCTGAGGACGACGAACTTGACCCGATCTCCGGCAACTGGCGCGTCGAGCGGTGAGCGCTTGAACATCTTCCGAGCCACTTCAACATGTACTGACGAGTTGGTGTCAGCATCGTACGCGGCCTTGGCAAGTTTCTTCGTGACCGTGAAGTCATCGTAGGAGAACTTGGACTCCAGCAGCGACTGGACTTGGTCCCGCACGAAGTTGACCGCGCCATCGAGGTTCTTCTCCACGAACGCCATGCGCAAGAACGTCCCCTGAAGCCTCCACAGCACGCGGCAGTTGTCCCTCCGCGTGAGCGCAATTCCCTTGTAAATCAGCTCAGGGTCATCCAATTTACCCTCTTCGTATTGCACACCGCAGTAGAACTTTTTGCCAAGTAGGAGGAACGGGGAGATCACCTTTTCAAACTCAAGATTCATCGGGGGCTTGAAAAGGCTCCTGTTGATTCCACTCTCCATCCTCCGAGCGCAGGTACTCGCATCCTGGACACTCCGGATGCTGGACACCTTGTACATGACGGAGTCTGTGTTCGAGACCACGAGCGCCCCTGCTCCTGCGAGGAACTGATGATTCTCAGTGGAAAGGTCATACACGAACGTGTCCCCGGGAACATCGCGACTTGAAACACTGCGGACAACGGACGGCAGCCGCGGCGCGAGACTTCGAAACTCGTACGCAATGTGCTTGCACAGCTTGACATCACGAATAGGTAGGAAGCGGCCACTTTGAATAGCGCTCCTCCTCGATCGGAAACGGCATGTCTCGTTGTCAGAACCACGTGATTCCAGAGACCCTCTGGATCCTCTGGAGGACCCCCTGGACCCTCTGGACCCCCGAGCGTCGTTAGAGTCATCAAAATTCTGGAAGAACCGCTCGATTTCACTGGACACCTTGTTGGGCGACCTCGCGCACGCCATTTCCTGGTAAAATGAGTCGAAGATGCAGAAGTACGCGTCGTTGTCGTTGCATCCGCTGGTGTATTCAAACACATAATAGTTAGCAAATGAAACACTTCCTAACCACATGTATAGTGCATCTCGTCCTTTTGAAACGAGCGGCCCACCGGGCAGTTGCGCCAAAGGCGCGTGATGAGAGAATCGCTCAGCGGACCCCAAGTACAATGGGTTCCAGACGAGCAGGACCATCTGGTCATCGAAGAAACATGAGCAATTGTCATATCCGAACGAAGCTTACATAGGGACATTACCGGTTTGACCAAAAAGAAGGCAAAGGTAACGCCCGATTGTCATGGTTCGGTAGGCTCAACGACTATCACGCCACGTTGCCTCTCAAAAACGACTTTCAAGAGTTCGTGCGTTTACATATGGTACGTCTATAGAACAAAGTCTCATAGTGTGCGATAGCTCGAAGGAAAGCCTTTCAGGATGATGCCAAAAAGAATTTGCTCACCATGTCCAGCGGTACTCGATGCAACTACACATATCACAACCGAATAAAAACTTACCTGCAGCTTCGAGTCATGCATGTACCCGATGAACAGACTTGTCTGATCAGAGGAGAGCCGAATCGCCTTGTCCCGTCCAGGGAGCTGATCAATGCGCAGATACCCAATGCGAGTTGCTCGCCTTTGACATGAATGTGGATGCCTTTGGTCATCGTGTTGCTGAGCAAGTCCGCAGTCAAAGCGGTCAATGAGGCCGCTTGCCTTTCATCACGCTGTGACTCTGTATCCGTGTCCGAGTCTGCGAGAGCTGCGTCGTTGTACAGCTTCACCTTCACAATCCCGCTCATATCAACGAGGGTAGCATCCGCGTGCCTATTCCGACTGACACGCGGTGTGCAAGCGTCCATCACACCAAGGAGATACGCGAGCCGAACGTGTTCATTTCCGTTGAGGATGTGACTACTCACGGAGAAGGGGGGTGAGTGCACGGCTCTGGTGAACATTTTCTGGAGTGCGCGCAAGTCCCCGATGATGGCAGCGTCATTGGCATTGGAGCTATTCGAAATATCGCTGATGCCAGAGTGACTGGTCTCATCGTCCAGGTCATCGTCGTTATAGTAGCTCTCAATGTCACTCACTTCGTCACCTTCATCTTCAGCTTCAGCTTCGCCATCTTCTTGCAGCCGAAGTCGCATGTGACCGGACCCCGGCCGTACGCTCCGTCGATGTGACGTTGAGCCTCGCTCCTCTCCACCTTCGGCGAGTCCCCATCGACTGGTCATGATGTCATTCCAAAAGTCTGCGAACCGCCAGATTCTGCGCTGGTCCTGAATACTCCGCGGCCGAGGGCTAACGATGAACGCGTTCGAATGGGTTTCCGCGCCAATGCAAACGCGCTGGTTGACTTCCCATGAAAACATCGGAAATCGTTCCGCGACGAGGTTCGCGTAACCGATTGCCTCGCAAGCGCTACTTGACTCCATCGACCACGGGATGCTGGAGCGGTTCATTACAGGGGCGCGACCGCACTGCCTTGCGTTGTGCGTGCCAACAAAGTAGCCCATCAGCTGGGAAAATTCAGGGTCGCATTTGACCATCGTGCCTTCGAAGGCCCATCCGACAGCCCCGCATTCCGACCTCTTGCGGGCAGTGTGCGAGTTCTTGAAGTCTTGCGCACACGGAAGACTGTGCAGCAGCGACGTTTCTAACATGCGCAGCTCCTTTGGCGAGACTTTGACTTTGTCAGCGCGGTAGAGGGAGTGGTCAGTGGTGCAAGAGACCGAGCCGGATAACGTGTTCACGCGCACAACCTTTGCGTCAGTGCCAGACTCACCGATCCGATGGCGAAAGATTCTGTCGATGCGCTTCCATCCATCGTGAGTCCAGGTTTCCACCAGTTCGCCCGTCAAATCAACAGCCTCCTTGCCGGAGCGCTCGACTTGGATCGATGCATCAGGCCCGACCTCAAATGGCTCAAATCGTTCAGATGGTTCACGCTGCTCGCACTTCTTCACCTCGGCACGCGGATCCTCATAACGCGGATTGTCAGCACACTGCGCTGACCAGAACTGACTACGTGGTCTGTAGCAGGTTAGGTTGTTGTTCTCCTCCTCTTTCTTCACCCTTTTCGCTAGGAGCGGGATCCTCTTTATCCAACCACCTAGAAGCGTCTGACTCGTCTTAGATTTTTCACTACCGCAGTAACTAAGGTCA
>BLSF01000152.1:0-23949 GCA_012862575.1 Parietichytrium sp. I65-24A | reverse complement strand
ATTCCTTGTCTTCTTTTCTGCGTGGAGTACAAGAGTACGACTTGCCTCCGATTATTGTTGTTGCCTGGAATGAATCACCACCTGTGAGGGTGATTTCACAGAAAGTATCGATTGCGTCGCTGTTCGTTAAATTACTAGGTACTGTTCTCTTCCAAAACAGCGGATGTGCAATGTGATATCTCATGTGCGAATCGAGTGTCACGTAAATATCATCGATATCACTTCCAGTTTCTGCAATGAATTCGGCAATCATTTTAGCATCCTTATCCGCGCCTGGTACAGCGAGTTCGCCACCATCATGAAAATCGTTCTGAGGATCGATGATCAAAAGAGCAACTCCGTCCTGTTTGGGTGGTGGAATGTTGGTCTTGTATGCTTCCATTGTGTGTGTGTGAGTTTTCTATATTTACTAGTAGTGCCACTACAAGTATATATGTATATAGCAATCAGGGTTTTCACTAGATAGGGGTCACCGATCTCAACGAACAACATGAAGTTCATACCCAGTTTTGGTCCCTAATCTAATAGTTAGACTTTAAGTTAGGTTATAGGACCAGACTTAGGCGTTTCTATACCATGAGTCTTTTTATTTTCCAAGTCCCCAGCTCTGACTGGTTTCGAACCCAGGGCATTGGGGTGTGACTTTAAGTCAGTCCTTATATCCAAGACTTGAGTAAGATGCTCTATTCAATGCTATTACTACATTACTACAATCAATGGAATAATATGGGTTTTTACTAGACAGTGTCACTATGGGATCACCGATCTCAACGAACAACATGAAGTTCGTACCCAGCTTTGGTCCATAATCTAATAGTTAGACTTTAAGTTAGCAGTCTTAGGCGTTTCTATAACATGAGTCCCCAGCTCTGATGGAATTAAAAAAAAAAATTAATATTGACAGTTGGGTGAGGTGAGGACCGGAGAGCAAACAAAAGAGCGAAATGCCGCAATCAGGTGAGACAGTCCCAGAACGATGGCAAGTACATGCACTGATGAGATTGGGTCACGGTCTCTCTCTCCAGAGGAGGAGGTTGAATTATTGTCCTATGCTCTTCAGGGTGTCTCGTTGAAGGAATTACAAGGAGCGGATGCTGAGTTGTATTGTCGCGTCAACTGTTTACCAGCAGAGGAGAGAGTCTCGTTAAAAAGGAGGTATCACAAAAAGTGCCGTCGAATGAAAGCAACTGCCAAAGATGGTATAATGCAAGAAGCGAGTACGAGGGGCGTAAAAGAGCTGGAGAATAGCGACACTGGCTTGGAGATTGGAATTGGTTCTCAAATTCTCTCTCAAGAGGAGGAGGAGTTCATGACTCATGCTGTTCATGGTATTGCCTTCTCGCACCTGGTGAGAACGTATCCCGAAATGTGCCGCCTTGTGAACAGCATGTCAAGCGGTAGAGGGAGCCGCCATTTTTCACAAGGAATGACTGAACAATGGCATTGTTACTAAATTCGACATCTCCGATATCATCGCGATCGTCACCAGAGTTTTTTACGATCATGATACGAATTTGCTGTTGCGTCGGTGCTTCAACTTGTGCTGGTGACAACGGAGGTTGTTGTTCATGCGCTTCATTCGTCACTTCAACAACATCCGAAGAAGAAGAAGAAGAACAACGCATCAGTTCATCCCAGTCGATGTCGGCCGGAGAGACTCCGGACTTGTGCGTGACATCAAAGAATAGCTCCATCGCTTGCTTTGCTTTACTTTGCTTTGCTTGCTTGGTCGCACAGCGCAGTTGCGGGTCTGATGCGGTTGCGGTTGCGGTTGGGAAGGAAGGAAGGAAGGAAGGAAGTTTGAAACCACCCATGCCGTCACTGTTGCTTTTGCAAAACCAATTGGTGACGGCACTAGTGGTTTCATCTAGTCATTCATAAAATTCATTAGTAATTCATTACGTGCATCTCAACGAATTTATTTTCGAACGCTTCAGTGCCATCTCCACTTCCAGAAACTCCATCGTTCGCTTGAGTTTATTGACTTCATCGCTCGTCTCTCGATACCTGCTTTCCAGCTCGCGGATTTCATCCTTTAATTCGCGATGGTACTTCTTCTGTTCTGGCTCGACTGATTCTTCTTCCGCAATGAAGCAGATGGCATCGATTTGCCCGGGATAATAGTCACAATCAGTTGGCACTCTCTCCCAGATACTTGGCTCATCCTCAATTTTTTCGCCGCCAGCCGTAGAGGAAGACGATAACCTGTTCAAACGCTGGACTGCAATGAAACACGCTTTATTGGCCTCTACTTCATGTAATGGTTTGGGTAGCTCTCCCAGTAAAAGTTCTCGCTCAGATTCCAATGTGCCGCGGATAGTAAGCATAGCATTACAATACCAGCGAATTTGATGGAATTTCTTGTTACTCTTTTGGAAGAGCTCCGAATCCCCGGTGGCAAAAGCAGCTGCGATCAGTAGGCCATTAAAATCTCTCAACCAGGTCATCTCACTACACAGGTGCTGATCGCTTGTAATAAAAAGCAATTCAGGAAACCCAATATCACGAATGTTGTTTTTGAACCATCTTCTGGTTGTTGGACTTGGCTGCTGCACCACTTGTGCGTCTGAATGCTGTTGAAGAAATGAAATGTACTGTGACAGACAAACGATCGCATCAACTTGGGGATCCTTATGCCTCACTAGTTTGCAATAAAGTGTCGTCGCCGTCGCTGAATCCTTGTAAGAGATGATAAGCCCGTCCTTGTTGCTAGAAAGCTTGAAATCAGCGATTCGCATCCGATTGTACGCTAAAAGTCGAAGACCTGTCACTGACGAAATGGCAACCATTGCCCTCAATGCCATCATATACTTGGTCAGTAACAAATCATCCAATGTCATCATTTTGGTCAAACTTTCCACTAAATTGGATCGTTTTGAGCATTTGAAATGATCTACTACAGCACTGCATTGTTTTTTCATCATGGACGCACTGGTGGATCCTAGGAACTTGATCAATTTGCGCAAGCAGTGCTCGAATTTTTCCACTTCATTCACAAACGTGCTATCACCCATCAGTTTTCGTTGTTTTAGTGGGGACTGGGACTGATGCTCTTCACGCAAAAGTTCGCGAACGACGACATTGACCTTGTTCTCATCGTATGGAATCTTCCAGCGATCAAACGCTTCCTTCAATCGACGAGTCATCGTCCCACCAGTTGCGTTCTGCTTCCTTCGCTGATAGTCACTAAACTCGACAATGTAATTGGACGTGAATGCACTCACAGTGTCATGATTCACCTTTGCTCGCAATGTTGACTGAAAGTAATCGATAAACATTTTGCCATCGCCGCCTACAAAGTCGCATTGCTCGGACATGGCTTTTAGAAACTTTTTGATTCTCACGTCTTGCGCCTTGAATTGAACGACCTGAGGCACATCACCGGGGGTTTTGACGATGACGATGAGATGAGGCTGCGGCTGCGGTTGCGATTGCGGTTGCGGCGATACCAGCTCTTTTTTTTGAAGAATTTCATCGCTCAGGACATCATCATCAGAAGAAGAAGAAGAAGCAAAATGCATCAATTCATCCCAGTCCAGGTCGTCGTTGTCTGGTGAGGCAACATTGGATTCGCATATGGTGGCATCAAACTCAAAGAAAAGCTCCTCGTCATCCATTGTGTTGACGTGGCGTGACGTGACGTAGGTTTGCTTCGCTTTGCTTGAGCGCGGTTTGCAATTGCGGGTCTGGTCTGGTCTGGAGTGGAGTGGACTGGTCTGGAGTAGTTTGCTTCTTGTCCGTTGCGCTGCGCTGTCTGCGCTGCATTAGTTTACAACGGATTTTTGCGTCTGGAATGATTTATCTTTTCGACGAACGAATAAATGAATGAAGGATTCAATCAGTCAAACCATCTTTGCCGTCACCCTTGGTTGCATTGAACCATCCTTACGGCACTGGTGGTTTCACACTCATCGAGTCGCATCTATAGAACCTTACGTCACATAATGATGTCATTATTGTCTGGCCTCACTGATGGATATTGGTTATAAATTTAAAATTTTGGAATGAATGAAATGATTTGATTTATTTATGAAAAGGAGCCATTCGCGTCGTGCCTTAGGCAACCTCGTCGAAAAGGACGAGTTGCTCAATTTTGGTTCCCACGAGTGTTGCAACTTGTTCGCTCGTCAAACTATTTTGCTGAAGAATGAGTGATATATTTTGCTGAAGAATGAGTGATTTCAGGTTTTTGCACTTGTTTTGGTCCCGTACGTTGATAACAAAGCAGAACGAGAACAGTTCAGGCTTTTTAAGTTGCTGGAGTTTGAATCAGATTTATTGATATTGATGGAGTTTGAATCAAGATTTATTGATGCGGCACGGGTAGAGGTTCGTGGANAAACTTTCCTGACTCATCTTCAAGCCACTGCCCCAGCACACCATCGCCACCATCGCTTTGAACGGAGATACCGAAAGCGAAACAACAAAAATGTGTTGCGACCAATGAGTATGAAATGGCAGCCGAAGATGAGAGCAAACTCTTCCTCAGCAGTAGGGACAATTATTATGATGTTTTGCATACTAATATATTTTTTTTCCCGTTTCTCCAACAGTCTTTTCAAGATACCCTGTGATGTCGGCCCTGATACCCGGATTCTCTGCGAACTTGTATTCATAAATAATTCTAATTGTTGTGTAGGTCCCTTACGTTGATAACAAAGCAAAACGAGAACAGTTCAGGCTTTTAAAGTTGATGGTGTTTGAAGCAAGATTTATTGATACGGCACGGGTAGAGGTTAGTGGCCTCACGGTGAAAACATGAAAGCCCAGACTAAAGTCACGCAGAGCATGAATGGGGCAAGTGGTGGTGACGCAGCGACAGAAGGCGCGGAAACACTGAGGCTCATTGTGTACGCTGGTCCTGTGGTTGCTTCGATGCTGATGTCGTTCATGGAGAACGCGCGAGGCGTCTCGATAGTTATTGGCGCATCGCCACCTTGTTCCAATGAGGCAAATGCACAATAACCTTGCGTATTACCGATTGCCCATGAAACATTCGAGAGCCCTGGTACAACCGGGGTCGGGATCAGCAAGCAACTGTTTACCACCGTCTCCGGCCCGAAGGAGAGAGTGCTTTCACTCTGTCGCGAGAGGGAACCTTTGAAGGAGCAGCCTGACATACTGCCAGTGCCAGTGAAAGCAACGTCCTCAGCTACGTTTTTGTTGATTGCATCACAAAGGATGGACGAGGCGTCGGTGACGAGGTGCGCGTGATCACCGCTTAACGAGAGCTGACTACTCTTCATCTGCACAGCTTGCGCCATCTCAACACTCAGAGCTCCGAGAGAGAGTGTCAGTGCTCCCACTATTTGTCTGCAAGCCACCATCTTTGCTTTCGCTCCTTTTGCTTTTGCACACAAGAGAGTCTTTGTCGCGCTGCACCTCGCGTCTGACTCAATGTCAAGTAAAGAACTCGACTTCGTCTGTTGCTCGCTACAAGAGCTCTATCCTAGCTAGAGTAGTAGCAGCTAGCTCTAGTAGGCTCCTTCAGTTTTATATAACACAATTTCGTTCTCTTCAAACTCTTCAAGTCGGGTACCGGTACCGGTACATCACAAAACAGATTATCAACAATCCGTATTCACCGCGTGACTACATCTCAAAACAAATTGGGACAATATCTTTTCTCTTTCCGACTGGTGACCGCGATCTCCCACAAATCCCTGCAAAGTTCCTTAATTCACATTATGTATAATTAGTGTCTAGTAGCGAATAAAAGAACTCCGGTGTGGAAGTGGTTTGCCCTCCTACACTTTAGTCTAGAACTATGGTGATTGAAATGGTTCCTCTTAAGTATCCGACCCAACCACTGTCCCCACCCAGGCTGCCCGTGCCAACAGAAAAAAACGTTAATTGGGCTGGAGTTTTGACAGGTGGACCGCTTGTCACAGATCGCGCGCGCAAAGCAATTGACCGAGTTGCGGACGCCTCGCTGGAGTAAAGGCTGCATCCTCTCGAAATTGGGACGACAGACAACATGGCAACGTTGAAATGTTTTGCTGCTGCACTCCTCGGCGCCGGGCTCTGGCAGCAAGGTTTGGCCATCACTCTCGCGAGCAGACAAGAGCACTTTTTAACGGGGAAGAGTTCAGATGAATCCATTGGAATGTGCGTGATTCTGGATGGGTTCATAACGTCTGAGTATGTCAAAAGCGGTTGGCGCGAGGGTCCGGCAAGAGGTTGCGATTACAGCGCAACTCTGTACAACGAAGACGGAGGCTCAGCGGAAATTGCTTCCGTACACGTTGGAAGCACAGAATGTTCTGGCATACGTCTTCCTGACTGGACAGGGTTAGATTTGGTTGATCATGTGGTGAGCAACGCTTTCGGTCGATGCGCTTTCCTTGTGAGAGTTGAAAAGGAAGATCAAACTCTTCACAACATCACTGAAGAAAGTAGCTCTGGTGAATTTTCTTTCGTGGTAAACGCCACAGGAAGTGCTTACCGCGTGAGCTACAATCTCGCTGTGCAAAAGAGCGCACCAACAGCTGCCCCAAGTCTTTCTCCAACAGTTTCACCAACGTCGGCTGAGCCAACGATCCCACCTAGTACTCAACCAATTCCGGCACCAAGCACCCAACCAAGGCCGGCACCAAGCGCCGAACCCACATCGGTCATCCCAAGCCCCGAGCCAACAGCGACTCTGGTTCCTAGCCGTGCCGGGACCAACACCCTTCCTTGGTTTCTTGTGGGGGTAACGTGCATTTTACTGAGACTCTCTTTTCCATAGGTGCGACAAACTGCATGAAAAACGATTGTAGTCTTGGGGACGAATCACGGAGAAGAAAATCTTGTGAGCGACAAACGCCAATCGTTGACTCTTTTATCCTCAAAAAATTTAAACAGTAACATAAAAGAGTACTTTAAACGGATGAAATCATTCACGTGGGTTCTAATGTGTTTTTCTCTCCATCTGATGGTTCAGCCGGTGGCTTCACAATTGACCCGAGCGAGACATAACAAGTGTATGTGATCGAATGAAAGAATCTTGCGCCATACAATGACGTCATCACAGTTTCAAGTTTTGTCCGTCACTGATTGGGGTATTGGTGACGTGCACGTCACGTCATCACTAGGGTTTATGTTACCTAAAAGGAACAACGTCTTTTGCATCCGTACCGTAACACTAGCTAGGTATACACCGAGTAAGCCTGACACTGGAGGCAGACGCAACTCTCAAGCACGAAGAAGACCGTCAAAGGCGGGCGCACTTTGGCTTGTTTGAAAGAAAAGAAGCACAGATTCAGATCCCAAATTTGACTGCGCAATTCTTTTCCTCGCGAAAAAACAATAAGGAAGGAAGGCTCGTGAACCCTACGTTTCGCTCTCCAAAGAAGATTTAATACAAGTAGCAACGTCGCTCATTTATCGTGTACATACAAGGCTTGATAAAAGGGACTCATGCGTGGCGGTGAACGTCGGAATGGATAGAGTCGCTCCGAACATCACTTGGATGAAAGCTACAAGAGAGCTCTGAAGTGAGAGTACAGAAACGGCTGTTTGATTGTCGCAACAGATTTGATGAGTCAGCAGACATTGTTCGAGACCATCTCCATACTTTCGTTGGATACTCTGATGTCGGAAAACATCATTGATGAAAGCGGTTAAATTGGGTGCATGGACTGAGACTTGCGCTTGTCCACACCAGGCTTGCCCGGCGCATAAACTTTTGAGTAGCGCTGTGCCTTCGGTTGGCGTACACATTCGCCTCAAAAGTGATGGTAAGAACAACAACAACAACAATGATCTCAAGGCATAGCGGTGTTTGACAAAAATACTCGCTACCGATCCTTTGGAAAAGTTGGCATGTGGTGATAGTATGTTCGGGCTACTTGCCAGCCCCGGTGAAGTAGTATTTGATCCGGCGTATCCCGCCATGCCAACAACGGTAACCCACGAACGTCGAGAAACTGTTTGGAGAGCAATTGCCTCGTCAGTTTGGTGTACACCCTTGCTTGTTCGGCAACTTTGGCACGTTTCTTCCCTGGATTGGTTTTGCTAAGAACCTTTGCCTCGACTGCAAGTGCAAGGGGGCCGCCACTAGAGCCTGGGTGAACGAGGAGTAAATCACCTTTGCCCTGGGAACCATGGCTGAAGGGGATGATCTCGTATTCAAACAGGGCCACAAACCAGCCATAATGGCGAAAGCATTTTACAATCGCTTCCATCAAAATTCGCTCAGGTGTAAATTCATTCAATATCACGCTTAAACTCGTTCCATAATGCTTTTGAAGCTCGAACAAAGTCTTCTTCAGGTGTTTCGAGAAGCGACCCTCCTGCAATGAACTCAAGGCATTGTGATCAAAGAGATCGATTAACCTGGTGTGCTCAAACGCTTTACAATCAACTGTTGGTTGACAAAAGTCCAGCCTTCGACCTTCTGCAAAAGATTTTGCGTGCGCTGGGTTTTGCTCGTCTATCACCACCACCTCCTCCTCCTCCTCCGCCACCGCCCCCCACACCGCCACCACCGCCTTCACCTCATCCTTGACGGGAGGAGCTTCTGACGCATCTCTCGTGAAAACACAACCCATGTCTTCTCACAAGCGCTCAAGGCAGTTGTCGGTCAAAAAAAAGCATGTGACTTATACATGCATACGAACACCTCAGTTAAACTACGAGAATGAACTACTACATTCATTCTACACGGTTTTCGCTACTCTCACACGGTCTATTTCTCGTCCACCTTGTCTCGTTTGTGCACAACACAACTAGTTGTGAGGGAGAAAATGATTTGTACTACTTTCGTTAATTAGTAATATACTACACAGAAATACTCGATTAACGCAAATATAGTGCTCTATCTTATAATTGTGTGGAGGGGCCGACGTAGAATGGTTCAGGTTAGATCAAATTCTAGAGTGTACATTATGTACTCTTCCTTCTCCTTTCGAGTAATTCATTTTTCCTCACATGAACGTAGTAGTCTTGGCGCCAGCAACTGACGTAGTAATGCACCAAGAAAATGACTAGTTTTGTCGCATACTACTAATATATCTAAGTACAACGATCTACTGGAATGTTGCAGGAATGTTCTGACAGTGATTGAGACACAGTTTATGCTAGACGATCCCTATAAAAAACCAGGCGCTAGTAAAACTGTTGACATTCTTAGTTCACTCACTTGTTTGTTTAGCTCGTTGCAAGCAAAACAAAAAATAAACAAAAAATGAATACGATTTTTCATCAGACAATCATTTTTTGACTTTCACGCTTAATTTGATGTAGGTGCAGGTGCGGGTGCGGGTGCTCCTGGTTGCTGTTGGCGATGATGATGAAACCAAGAGTGCATCTCATGAGTCGCAGTGACAGCAATGATGCCCTCTATTGCACCAAGAGTCGCAATGCCATTGTAGGCCCACATTTCATCAGACAATTTTCTATTCTCCGAGTAGATTTTCTTTGCGTCGTCATCTGGCTCTGTCAAAGCGCGAATGGGAAAAGAATGGTGAATTTGGTGTGCATCGCGGAGATACATGCTTGCATGTGCTTCATTCGCTTTCAATGCCTTCTTACCCTCTTTAGTGGCACTGTACGGCAAAGCATCCGAGACGAGCAGCACTGCAATCGGAAGGGTAGCGTTCGATATTCCCGACAATCTCTCTCCTGACAGGCCCAAGAAACTTGGTGATATCCGAATTGGCCACAGGTCCCGTTTCTAAAGCTTGCTCTCGCTCCTCGAGCACCTCCTCCAGGCTCAGCACGAGCAATTGGAGACCGAGAGGAAACTTTGCACGATTCATACCATACGTCTTGTAGTCATGGGCTGCAGGGGTTGTTTCCCAGATGAGAGACACTGTGTTCAACTCTTGAAGGCCGGTGTAAACCTCCTCCGAAACGCCGCAACAGGATTCATGCTTGCACTGGTCGAGGAGCGACTCTGGAGAAAACTTGACGCACGAGATTTTCGATGGTGCATTCCTGCGCATCGCATTGCCCCACCATTCGGGGCCAAACTTTGAGATGGAGCAAGCATTGCGGGAGATGAAAGACTCCACGGAGAGCATGACGCGTCTCTGCAGTTCTTCGTCCGGGCCGTACAACGTGTAGTTGATAAAGAGCTCACGCACGCGTGAATCGGTACCCATAAACCAGCTGATACTCCGTGAAATCCAATAGGGATCATCCGCCTGGGTGTATTCTGTCCTGCCAGTGGCAGTTGTCTCTCCCTGAACAGTTTTCCAAAATTTGTGGTCCTCGCGATAGATCCCGCTCTCAACGCTAAAATTATCTGCAGTTTTTTGGAAGGCAAACCTCTGTGTGCCTAGTGAAGACAATGAGAGCCGCATTGATTTGTGCGTGGTAGACATTGGGCCTATATATTCCGGGAGGTCCTTGAACTTTTCCTTTGAGAAGAACTTGACCTGGAAAACTTCGTCAAAAGTTTGCGTTTTTGACGCCTCGACTTTGCGTGCGACCCCAACAATATCCGAAACCTGCAATTGCACATCATCCGCATCCATCCACTCGTACGTGTTTGAAAACGAAATGTTTGCCTCCGAAAGGTCGTGGTTCTCATTTTCCATGAGAAGAGAGCTGAGAACTTTTTTCTCAAAGAGCCAGAACGATTCGTCCCAAGTGTCAACGAATGGCTTAAACTCAGGATCTGAAAATGTCGCAGTACAAGATGCCGCAACTTGACTTTGCTCGCCCGTGCTAACCTAACCTAACCTGGCTAGCTGCTTCTTGATCGTCGGCGCTCCCACATAAGTATTAGTAAATAGAATAGATAAACTCTTAGGTTCTGGCTTTAAGTGTGTGTTCACGGCAGTAGTGTCCGGATAGCTAATTCTTTAGAAAATCGAGGAGCAAGCAAGCATCGTCCACAACGCGGCCACCTGGCGTGCACCACGCGGTTGTCTGTGGTGCGCAGGTGGAGGGAGGGAGGGAGAGAGAGAGAAAAAGACCTGCGAAGACATGCGTGTTTTTCGTCAGTCTTGCAATTTCGTGCGTCGGCCTTGAAAGAAAGTAGTCAGCCGCGGACGTGCAAGGGTCGATGAGAATTTCTCTCCAAATTCCTCTCGCGCTGGATTTGTCAAGATCGCGCAGGAGAGCCACTGGGAGGGGGAGTCGCCGCCTGACGTGAGCAATGTGTGTGTGTGTGTGTCGAGACAAAACAAATCGCTGGCGCACCAGTGATTGTGTGTGGTTTGTGTCAACTTGTCCTTTCTTTCCCACCCAAACAAAAGCATCGCCGGGGGAGGAGCTATGGTGTCGTGTTGTTGTTATGCGCTCCTCTCTCAACAAAAGAATAGGCTCCCATGTTACTGCGCAACTCCTCATTGGGTTGTAGTTTTTCGTGGCTTGGTACAACAGCAGTTGTCAGCCCCGCGAAAGCCGAAAAAGATTGTGTTCTTCTGTTTTTTTTTTGTGCAAGTCAAGTCTCTTTTTCCAGCTTTAAAAAACACCTATTTAATTTGGCTACGTGCAAAGGACTTTGTTTACTAGTAAACTGTCTATTGAAATGATAGGATCGACGTCAATGCCCTCGTCCACATAAACAAGCGCGCGCCTGGCAGTGGCGAAAGAGAGGACCGACCAGACTTTGTGCAGTAGTCAGTCTGTGCGCGGCCCTTGGACTTGACTTGGCGCGTTGGCTTCGCGGAGGGAAAAGCTCTGGCTCTTGCGTAGTTGCGAGAAGAAATTTCGGAAACAAAACAAAGAAAAAGTGAATCTCCAGGATCGCTGCTGAATCGCTGAATTCTCCTCCATCGCTATTTTAAGTGCTTGCCGCGTCTGACGCAAACACATGCGCACATCAGTAGTGGCGGAAGCGGGGTCGTATCACGCACGCTGCCTCAGCACCTTGCGAGGGAGGAGGAGAAGACGGAGAGTTCTTACATTCGTTGCACAAGACACAAACAAAACCTTGGCAGAATCGAAATGTTATCCGCCCACAAATGTGAGAGCTGTCTGAAGCCATGCTGACGAGAAGAGGGAGAAGGAAAAGGTCGAAATCTTGCACGCACCGTTTGAATTCTCTTTGTTGCGAGAGATGCAAAAAACGACGGGGAAAAGTGTGCCTTCAAAAAACTGTCGACTCTGGCACCTTGACAGATTCATTTCTGTTCAAAACTGGTCTTGCTCCTTTACTTGGACTCTCTGAGGGCACTTTTAAAGTTTTCGACACAGCTAATCTCCTCACTCGTGTCTACAGAACCCGCGATGCTTCAGTAGCTCCTCCGGGTTTGCGCGCACTCCTTCGCAACCTCTTCACTTTGTTCAAAAGACTTGGGAGTGTCTCGAGCATACACGCTGTTACATGTGTTGCTGTGGCAACAGGCACCTCCGTGGCTCTTCCGCCTGTCCAAGACCAAAAGAGGAGTCTATAATATTAATTTACTCGCATCACGCGCAATCGTTTACTGTGTTCTCTTGATATTAAACAACACGTCCTTGTGTAGATGACATTGCAGCCGAGTTTATTCCTATAGCTGTCCCAGGGTAACAATAAGCCGCACAAGCTCTCGTCGTAAACCTCCTCAGGTGTCAGGAGTTTGTAATTTTTGGTTTTGGGAAGTCCTCATCACCTCTAAATCGCCATTGGGAAGCCCTGTATTCTGTCCACGTAACGCATACCTCAAGTGACGGGCGCGATGTCCAAATGGTTCAGTTTGATCGGAAGGTGAAATTATCCGTGTTGCCATCCATCCATCCCAGCTATCCCAGCTCGCCTTCGAGTTTCTGGTTTAATTTGTCCATCCTCAGTTCCAATTCACGTGGTTAACGGACGTATTTTTGGTGGGCTTGTGTATTTCTGCTTCTCCCGCCTCCGTTAATTGCGAGTAGCTCTGCACCAAATGTTTAATTAACGCAGCAAACAGAACGCCTAAAAGTGTAGGCTGGCATTGTCATCATGAAGTTTGGAACTCCCATGCAGTTTGACTTGGAAAGGCGTCGTCATACAGAGCTTAAAAACAAAATCGGTCTCCCTGAACACATACACCCGCTGACTGAAGTATAGTACGTGTGGCTTTGATGCCGGTTTCGTGAAAACGTTTAGCAAGGTACTTTCTTTTGCTTTATGGCTGACGATTTGATGGAATAGTCTTCAGCGAAATGGAATTGGCGATGAAGGGGGAGCAGCGATCAGTGGTGCGTTGTAGAAGAACACTGCGCTGAATGAGTTGCAATAGATGTCACACATGTCGCCACATGCATGCCGCGAAAAGCTGGACGTTGCTTCTTTGGATTTCTTGTTGTTCACGAACGGATCTAATCACGGTACGATGACGCTTCAGTGACGTACAATTTTACGTCACTTTGGCGTCACACTCGCCCCTATGTATCGTCACAGGTACACACTAACAACGTTGAAATCTGCGTCACAGTTGCGCCAGAGTTCGTTCTCGCGAGGTGGAGCTTACTTTGTTTTTGGTAAAACAAGCCAAGGTGCGCAGCCTTTGGCGGGTCTTCCTCGAGCGCTTGAAAGTTAAAATCTGCCGCATCGAATCGAACGTGCAAAGCAGAGTAGGACTGGGCGTGCCTGGGGGATTAGCAAATTCTGGGCTCATTTTATTTTTTTCGTGAAGTGGTCGTCGCTGGAATAATTTTAAAACCAGAATTCAGATTCAGAATTCAGATTTTGGCACACCTGGAAGTTGGGTACGAGTTCGTTGGTTGGACCAGTTGTCAAGTCTAACAGTAAATTCTAATACGAAAGGCACGTCGAATCTTACTGCTCTTCACGTTCGATTCTATTCACAGGGATAGAGCTACTTTATGACAGTTACGAGTACGCCTGCTAACTCAAGTGCGTGCAGCTCTTCTCTAGCTAGCTAGTAGTAGCTATCTAGCTAACTAGAGTAGCACGAATAATGGTGCACATAGGCTTGTAGTATGTCCAAAACCCTCCTAGCAAAGATTTTTGCAAATTCTGAAATGCTTGCGCCTCAACATGAACTAGCACTCACTACTAACCTCACAGTGGATTCGTGGTTCTGATCCTGCTGCCCCAAGGGAGCCCCAGTAGAAGAAGTAAAAGAAGAGAACGGTTTTCACTTGAGAAAGTCTTTCTTTGTCAGGTTTGCAACACCCCCCCCCCCTCGCCCTCGCCCTCATCTGATCGTGTCCCTACCACCGTGCATTGGGCGGAGCGCAACAGTTCTCTTTCTCCTCGAATCAAGGCTGAACAAATATCGGAACGGAATAATTTGCAATTGTGGGACGAACTTCAAGTTAGGCATAGCAGTTTCACATCTTTTTACCTATGAAATTGTGGTCGACTCTGAGTAACTAGTAGATTGAATTTTTTCTTCAAGAGTTTACAAGCCAAAGTGCGCCCGGTCTTCTTCGTGCTTGAGAGTCGCGCCTGCCAGAGTAAAATTTGGATTGAAATTTTATCTAAAGAGAGACTGATCTACGAGCCCTTCAAACAAGCACAGGTGGCGCAGCCGACATGAACAAGCCCGTAGGCAAATTGTGGATGTCAGATCTGACATCCAGAGTCAGGCTTACTCGGTGCATAGACAACGGAGTAGCGCCATGCCTTCAGCAGGCGTACTCAATCGCCTAACGGAAGGATCGGATAGAATTGCCTTACGGCAGCTCTATTCCTCTCCGTAGAATGCAACGTGCAAAGCAGTAGTATTAGACGTGCCTTCGCCGTACAGTTTCCACTTGTTGGGGGATTAGCAAATCTGGTCTCATTTTTTAATTGTTACAACAACAACAACAACAACACCAACGCCCGTTCTGTCAGCAAGGAAGGAACCAAACCCCGTTCTCTGAGCGTGAAAGGCAAAGCTGCAAAGGTGAAAGTTCAAGTTCCAGCAACGACAGGCTTTTGTGAGAATGCGTGCGCGGGTCAATATGGTTCGAGTGATTGCTGTCGCTTGCTGCTTGCTCTCGGTAAGCGCGGTGCGGCTCTCGATATTTCAACTGCTCGAAGAACAGCTTCGACACGCTTCAGGAGCCGCAAACCGTCTACTCGATGCCTGTACAGGCTCGTTCGCAAACTGTCAAGCGACTGAACTCTACGAGCAGTCAGCAAAGCTTGGCCAACTCGAGGAAAAGCTCAGTGAGAGTCTTGGCCCTGTGACGGAGCTGCTCGACCAAGTTGAAGTAGGCAAAACTGACGTTGCGCGGGTAAATTCGCTTCACGGCACGATCAGTCTTGCCCTCAAGATTGCATCAAATATTCCGTACGTTGGATCAGCCCTATTCAAAGCTCCCTCCACTGCTCTGGAACTTTTGGACAAGCCGTTGGACATTGCGAATAGCGCGGTGAAGAACACTGTGAATACCTTGGTCACACCATGGGACAAGTCAATCGGACGCATTGTTGCGGCTTTAGGCACAATCGATGAAAAGCTTGACGCAATTGTATCGATGATCATTGACAAGAATGTGACGGAGGGCTACCAGGACGGCATTGGTACATTGTTTGAGACAGAGTGCCCCAGTAATATCCTCAACTTGCTAGCGCCGGGAGCCGATGATGCGTTTGCTGCCATCAGAAGCGGAGTGGCCACCGTGTCCGGGGCACTTGGAAAAGTTATAGTGGCGCTGGAAGAGCTCCTGGATGTTATTGACGGATCGGCATGGAAAACTGTGCGTAACTCGTTGACGGCGGCAGTGAAGAGTGTCAGCAAAGTCACTAGCATCTTTGATGGACTCCAAGGTCTGTCTGCGCTATTGGAGAAGAAGATCACTATTCCGTGGGTGAGCATCAAAGGCCGCAAGACGGATGGCACGCCACGTTTTTGTCCAGACGGCTACATGAAGGGGGCATTTGCTTGTCTTAAAAATTGCAAGAGCGGTTTTGCGAGCGATGGTCTCGGAACATGCTACACCAAGTGTCCGAGCGGATACACAGAAGTTGGAACGACTTGCTTGAACAAGTATTACAAGGTGCCGAGCTCCAAAGCGCGCAAGCTTTCTTGCTCGTGGAAAAAGGGCTGTTCGTACTCGTGTGATAGCGGGTACTCAACCTCGGATTTTGGTGTTGTCTGCTACAAGAACTGCGACTCGGGTTGGAGACGGTCGGACCTGGTGGCGTTTACGGTGTGTTACAAAGATTGTCCCTCTGACATGAAAATCGACGCGACGCGGAAAATATGCACTCGAAACGCGGAGAAACAGTCCTCCAAGGCCTTTCAGTGCAAGTCTGGGTACGAGAACATCGTGACCGTTTGCACCGAAAAGTGTCCGTCCGGCTCCACCAACATCGGTGTTGCTTGCGTCACACCAACGACAAAATCCTTTAGCATCAAAGATTTGGGGGATGAACTTGGCAAGGTGATTGATAAGATCGAAAACTTGCCGATCATCAAGGACATCAAGGAAGCAATTGAGGATCTGGTACAAGACGCTCTCAAAGAAGTTTTGGATTTTCTTGGGATCCCCTCACCGAGCGATATTGTCAGCAAAATCTCAGGGACTTTGGACGACCTCCCTGTTGCCGATCTCGCGGAGGCACTCGAAGCACTCGATCCCGACGCACTCTGGGAAAAATTGGATTTTTCCAGCCTCACAGACCTTCAGTTATCAAACTTGTTCAAAGGTTTCAAGATTGACACCTCATTGTTTGACGAGTCCGTCTTTGAAACTTGTGTGCAGGACCCTTCGTGTCTATTCGATAAACTTGGCTTGGATATACCCACACCTTCGGTACCAGACCTCACTGATGCGCTCGGAAACTTGGAGTCTGCCTTTGACAACGAGGAGGTGCTGGAGAGGTTAGCACAGATTCTTTTCAAGTTCGATGGACAGCCAAGCTGCAAGACCAAACAAACAGTCAAGATACCAGTGGAGGCTGCTCTTGCAGGAATGTTGGGAAAGCAGGCTTCCGCGACGCCGTGCGAACTGGACTTTGATGTTTGCACAGAATTTAACGTGGACTCCGCGGGTTTGCAGCAGGCGATTCACTCGCTCCGCGATGCGCTCAGTGTCCAGATTGACAAATTGGCCGCGGTCTTTGAAGGAATACAGTCCTCGCCCACACTGCTCCAAGTTGGTGCACGGAGTTTGGCCATCAACAAGGATAACTTTCTCGTGCCTTTTTTTGCAGCGCCACTCTTGCCCCCCCTTGCGTTCCGCCTCGATCAGATGGCGCGGCAATTCGATGTTGGTTTTTGGACCTACAACTTCAACAAGGAAAAAAACAAAATTCTCGGGAGCTCATTCTCGTCCAGTCTGACGCCTCCAATTATCTCGCTCTGGGCCGGCAAGCTGAATGGCGAAACAACCATCCACCTTTCCATGCGATTCAACATGTATCCAATGAAGTTCGATGTGGCGCGAGACTCTGTGAAAGACTATCTCCTCATTCAACTCAACAAGCTGGTCGCGCTCCGAGAGCAGGCTGAGACCAATCCAGAGCTTGGCGCTATGCACTGTTTTGCGTCTTCGTACAGCAGCAAGCTCAACAAGGAGTGTCGCGACATCCGAAGCTGGGTGTCTAGTATTAAATATCCCGAGTATTGGAAGTGGGAAATGTCAAAGAGTTGTGGAAAGTATCAGAGAGGTAGTTGCCGTAAACTGCTTGACCTCCTGACCAGGTACGGGAGTGACGACCCGTATTGGAAGACTTCTGCTGGCCGAATTACGGCAAGTGACTTGATCAAATTTATCAGGAGGCAGAGGAAACAATTTCGCAGAGCGATTGTCAAGCTCACCAAAACGGGGGACAAAACCATTAGCTACTACACATGGTGGTCTGGTGCCAAAGCAAACATGATACAAAGCCTGAAGTATGGAGTCAAGCGGACCCTTTCAGCGCCCGTGGTGTACTTTAACTTGCAGTCGGACCAGGTTGTCGTTCCATCGTTTGGACTGACTGTCAAGGACTGGGCGCACAATGCTGTCGGTTTCACTCATCTCCACTATCTCCTTGAGCCAGACGTGGTGCGGTTCACCAGGCTCTACCTTCCCATGAAGATGAACTGGCTCATGCCTGCTCAAAAGTCTCTTGCTCTGGAAACGGCACTACAGTTTACCGTCTCGGTCAACATGCTCTTCGAAATTTAAAAAGTCTAGTAGCGAAACCAAAAATTGCCAATTTTTTTTTAAAGGAGAACTTTCGTTCAACCGCTACAGCTAGTTTACCTCTACATTCCTCCTTACGGGAAGAGATGAAATATATAGTGTCCGGGAGCTCTGTCCACTGTCACAGCCTAACCTTCTTTATTATTTTCAAAAACCTACAAGCCAAAGTGCGCCCGCCTTTGTTGGTCTTCCCTTGAGAAAAGTGACCAAATTTCGGACAGGAGCTTTCTCAGATTTTTGCTAGGAAAACGAATAGGAAGGATCAAGGAACTGTATTTTTCAAGGGGGTTTACCATTGGGTATTTGCCTGCGTTTGTTGCAGCAGATGGATAGCGACATCAATGATTTTATTGATACAATGTAAATTGCAACGATGAAATCATCACTATCGCTACCGATGAGGAGTTTCTAGTCGCCAAAAATGTCTATGAACTTTAAAAAAAAAAAAAAAAAAAAAGCACCAATGATAGGTTAGGTTAGCGAGATCGAGGCCAATGCTAAGAAAAGAAGAATAAAAAGAAATGGAAATAAAATTATCTTAAGGATTAAAAGGAACAAGAAGGTGTACTTTTTTGTTCTGATGCCCAACAACTTCAGGAAACACCCATTTTGCATGACAGATTCATAGTCACCAAAATCTGGAGATCACCTGCCATAGAATTTCCCTCTCAATAATAGGAAATCAAATAAGAGATCGAATAGGATTGTGAGAACAAGGAACTGTGCATTCTAGTTTGGATGACAACTACATGGCGCGACATAATCTCGATGGAATTTCGAAGTCACCAAAATCTAGAGATAACCTGCCATAGATTTTCCCTATCATTAATAGGAAATTAAACAAGAGATCGAATAGGATAGATAGAACATGGAGTTGATTACAATGAGTTGGAGCTTGTCGGATCTACAAAAGACGGTCGTCGAGCTGTCGAGAGCTCTTATTGATGGAAGATCAAGTTGTTTTGGATTGAGTTATGGAACTGTGAATCAATGACTTGTGTTGTCGTGGGGATGGGTAACTGTTAGTGCTGAACACTAGTGCTGAATTGAGATGGAATACGTTCGACTCGTTCCAACTGAACGGTTGATTCAGCGCTCACGACTTGGCTTGTGAGACTGAACTGATTCAGCGCTCACGACTTAACTTGTAAGTTGAACTTTTCATCGATGACGAATTCATGATATAACATCACTCGATGACAAATTCAAAGTCACCCAAATCTGGAGATCATGGCATAGATTTTCTCTCTTTATAATAGGAAACTTAGTGAAGGATCTCATCCGGGGAACCCAGCAGCCAGCATCGTTCCTGGAACCTGCCTCTCCTACGACACTGAAGTGTGCACTGAGTTGCCCATCACGCCATACACTGGAACTCCATGTTGTCAAGTTGGAGCAACAAGGTTATCTCCATCACCTCTCCATCTTCTACAATCACCTAACTCAGGCAGCTCAGATCTCAGAACTACAAGAGCTAATTCAATCTCTCTCACGTGTTCCTCAACTTTCTTTACTTTGCCAGTTATCATTCTATAAAACTGGATAAAAATTCGAATAGGAAAGAATAAATATTTGTTCACTTTTAAAAGATATCTTGTTTAACATCCAAATGGTTAAATGAATTGTGCATAACAACTTGCTTTACAAGTCATGAGTTCGAATCTACTTACGTGAGTTCTTTACGGTCAAATGGTCTGTGATGCCAGTGGAGGAGCAGCATCAGCTCTTAGAAACAGCTCGTGGTGCGGGCGGATCTAGGTCGACAGACAAAAAACAAACGAAATTATGAATTTACTCACCAAAATTGTGGTAGAATTTCACTATCATAGTTAGGAAACCGGATAAAAAGCCGAATTGGAAAGAATAATGAGCTGTGCTTCTGCAGCTTGGATGACAAATGCATGCACCCAATGACAAGTTCGAATTCACCAAAATTCTGGAGACCACCTGCTATACAATTTCCTTCTCATAAATAGGACACCAAATTAAAAACCGAATAGGAAAGAACATTGAATAGTGCTTTCTTAGTCTGGATGGCGAATTCGAAGTCACCAAAAATCTGGAGATCACCTATCATACAATTTCACTATTATAGATAGGAAACCGAATAAGAAATCGAATAGGAAAGAATAAGGAACTGTGCCTTTTTAGTTTGGATGACAAAAATTCAAAGTCACTAAAAATTTGAGGATCACCTGCCATACGTTGTTCTTTGCGTTAGATGACAAATTCGAAGTGACCAAATCTCAGACAAGAGCTGAGATAGATTTCCATACTTATAAATGGTAAGAGATCTGGTAAGATGGCAAAACCATCTGTCAACATCACTCGATGGCAAATTCGAGGTCACCAAATCTCAGACAAGAGCTGTATTAGATTTCCATACTTAAAGAATTGATCACTTATACTCAATGGTAAATTCGAAGTCAACAACTCTCCTACAAGAGCTTTTATCGATTTCCATACTTTTAACTGGTAAGGCAACTGTTAAGAAGACTGGTAATGAACAAAGAGTTGTTCAAACTAGTGAGCAAAGAATTGATCACTTTGACTCAATGGCAAATTCGAAGTCACCAACTCTCCTGAAAGAACTTTTATCGATTTCCATACTTTTAACTGGGAAGACAACTGGGAAGAAGACTGGGAAGGATCAAAGAATTGTTCGTGTTCAGGATCAAGGAAGTTGTTCATTCATACTCAATGGGAAATTCGAAGTCACCAACTCTCCTACAAGAGCTTTTATCGATTTCCATACTTTTAACTGGGAAGACAACTGGGAAGACAACTGGGAAGGAACAAAGAATTGATCACTTATTCTCGATGGTCCATTCGAAGTCACCAACTCTCCTACAAGAGCTTTTCTTGATTTCCATACTTTTAACTGGGAGGAAAACTGGGAAGACAACTGGGAAGGAACAGAGAATTGATCACTTATTCTCGATGGTCCATTCGAAGTCACCAACTCTCCTACAAGAGCTTTTCTTGATTTCCATACTTTTAACTGGGAGGAAAACTGGGAAGACAACTGGGAAAAAACAAATCCTTATTCACTTATAAATATCACGCTAAAGTTCATATTTACTAACATCCAAATAGTTTAATCAAAACTCTTGTTTAGTGACTAGTCATGAGTTCGAATCGTTTTTGTGTGTTTTTTATTATTTTTTTGTCACGTAATTAGGATAGTGTCGCGACACCCTTGATGCCCATCCATGGAATTGACATTCCAGGAGTGGAATCAGTAGTGTCGCCAGAGACCAGAAGTCATCTGTCATCATTATTCAATGACCAATTCAAAGTCACCAACTCTCCTACAAGAGCTTTTCTTGATTTCCATACTTTTAAAACTGGGAAGGAACAAATCCTTATTCACTTATAAATATTACGCTAAAGTTCACATTCACTAACATCCGAATAGTTTAATCAAAACTCTTGTTTAGTGACTAGTCATGAGTTCGAATCGTTTTTTGTGTGTTTTTTTTAAATCCATTGATTCACATCCTGAAGCCAGAATTTATTACAGCTGACTCATATCATTGTTGTTGTTCTTCTTCCTAAAATGAGGATGCTGTAATCATATATCACTCGATCAACAATCGTCATGGACAAACTGAGCAGCACCACCATTTGCAGCAAAAGGATGTATAGATTACCGAGCACGATATATTCAATCAGTCCATTCATAATGTTGGTGGTACAGTAGCACATCAAGAATGCGTAGATGGTTCGAGTGTCGAGTTTGTTAAACATCTTGCCATAGATGATCACAAAACCATACAAGAGGTAAAAGCAGACATTGAAGATATAGGAGATGACAGAAATCTGTTCGGTTGAAAAGAATAGACGCAAGGTGAACAGACTGTATAACACATACACCAACAACCAAGCTAGCCAATGCATATATAGATAGATAGATAGATAGAAAGAGCAAAGCTACTTCTTTTTCCTTTTTTTCTTTTCAAAACGCATATATGCGTTTTTGTGCAGGCTCAGAGCTTCATCAAGAGCTACTGAGACTACAAGAAGAGTATGATGAATCACAAAAGAATCAAGACAAGGCAGTGCTGTTTGATCTCTTGGATCTCTATTCACCCGATGCTATCGAAGAGATTCTATCTGAAGGGGACCAGATCCTTGCCGCAATGGAGAAACACTTTGGTGAGCTCTATCGAAGTGATCAACAAATTGAGTTTCATAAAGCTTTTTTAGCATCATGTTTGCGTCTCATCTTTGGAACGGATGAGTTTAACAATAGACAGCATGAGATCTTGCACAAGTATGAATTTGATTCTTCCAAGCAATCGGTGCTTGTCTGTTGCCCGAGAAGGTTTGGAAAGACATGGTCCGTAGCTTACTTTGCACTTGTGTTTGCTTTGTGTGTTCCCAACAAAAAGGTAGCCATCTTTGCCCCTGGACGCAGGCAGGCCGAAGCAATGGTTGAACACATTTACAATTTCGCCAAAAGACTTGGAGTTGTTGACTATATCAAACAACACAACAAAGAACAATTGACAATCATTTCTAGACATGGAGAGGAGAGTAACATCCGTGCATACCCTAGTGTAGTGAAAACACTCAAGGGTGTCACCGCGGATGTGATGATCTTGGAGGAGATGGCTCAGATCGACCTTCAGGTGCTGTTTGAAGTCATCTGTCCACTCTACCAGCTTGACAACTCGTCGATGATAGGAATCTCTACCATTCTTGGAAGTGAAAACTTTATGACACAATACATTGACATGAAAGACAAGCACGGACAACCGGTGTTTCAGTCGTATCACTACCAGCTTGCATGCAAAGAGTGTATCGCGGCTGGTCAGGCAAGTCAATGCAACCACATGCTTCATTTGCTGCCAAGTTGGAACTCTAGTCGCAAGAACAAGGAGATCAGAGCGTTGATGTCAAGTTATGAAGAGATTATGGAGCAAGAGATTGGTGGCATCTCCCATGACGCCCATCAGCGTGCGTTCTCGTCACGGGACATTGAGCGCCTGTTTACACAGACACGTTTTGAACTTCAACCATCTTATACCATCAACAATGTGTACATTGCAATTGATCCATCTGGATGTGGAACACCGAGTGATTTTGCCATCACCACAATGGTGCATGTGTTTGGAGTGCATGTGATTGTAGGACTTGAAAGCGTGAGTGCCAAGACACCTGATGAGGCATTGAATATACTGGCAAGGCATTGCAAAGCAGTCGAAACCATCCGACATTTCAGGTATGCAAGAAAGGTCTTTATTATTGAAAATAATTATGGGAATGAACAGTATTGGATTCACAAGTTTATACAAGACACGATGCGCAACTTTGAGATTTTATCAGATGGGTCCAAGGGGACATCCAAGGCGGGGACACTGTCGATGAGTTCGAGTGGCAAGAATGAGCCACGTATCGGGTTCCGCACAACACAAGCATTGAAAGGTTCAATGGTGGAGCATCTTCGCTTGAAGATGAATCAAAACTCTATTCATATTGCACAACAGGATTGTTTTGCTACTTGTTCCTCCAATTACATAAACATCACCAAGACACTCAATCAGCAGATGACAGATTTCTCTATCATTGCCAAGTCTTCAAATAGTGGAATTGAGAAAGAACAAAAGAGTTATAGTGGAAAAGCTGGTGGTGGTGGAGGAAAGAAAGACGACTTGATTTGCACGGTCATGTTTGCCTCGTATTGGTCGTATCTGATCTATCTAGACGCCAGATATTCTCATCTGATTTAATCTGAGAAAACATACAAATTGTTAACAAGACATCGATCATCCACTCTATTTCTTGATGAGAGTCATACATCTTTGGTGGAGATGATCGGAAATATATAGTTCTTATCTATAATGTATTTTTTTCTAATTTAAAAATGAAACACAGACGGTTGTGATTTTGATTCATTCAATTCATGGCGACACTAGTGATTCCACCATTGCAATGTCAATTGCATCGATTGGAATC
>BLSF01000151.1:0-24279 GCA_012862575.1 Parietichytrium sp. I65-24A | reverse complement strand
TTAGAAAAGAAAATTACTTTTGTATTGAGAAAACACAGTTAGCGTTCGCAGCCGTGTAAAGCTCCTTGTTCAAATCATCGTGCCTGTTTGTCGTTCGTGCGCGTCCCCCTGCTTCTCTTGTTGCACCCTGCTATTTGGTCCTTTCCCTTTCTTTGTCCATTCCAGTTGTGTCAAAAGGTGTGCACACTCAGAACACAAAACATTATAGTTTATGGTGTCAATATGGGTAGTACAGTACAGCGTTTCACGGCGTGTGCTGCCACGTCCTTCGACCAGTTTAGGTAGAGAAAACAACAGGCATCAAACGTCGTCCACAAATAGAACCAGCTAAGTTATCGACTACAAGCATGAATCGATAGAATTTATACTTAAGCTTACCTTGCGCAGAGCCTAAAACGGGATGGAAGTGTAAGGTGGAGAGTGCTGTTTCGCAACACCTCAGAATCCTACGCCAAAGTGCGATGGAATGCTCACGAGCTTAGATTAGGCGAACGAGAGGTTGTTAGTCTTCTCGTCACATTTGTCTGTTGTGCTCTTGTCCTCCTCGGTGTCGCTTCCGCTTGAATTGCTTCGTGAATCGCTTTGCAGACGGCTCGTGCGAACAACGGCCTTGTCCATGACTGCCCGGAAGCCTGGAAGCCATATTGCAAAACATTGGAGCATGATAAGGTCGATCAAAGCAATAAAGGAGAAAAAGGCTGTAAAAAGCAGGATCAGAGAGACAAACTCGAACTGAAATAGTTCCGAGGTAGCCTGCGTTTCTACGCGGACGTTCCACGTGGTAACCGTGTTGACCGTCACGGCATTTGAACCGAAAGATGTTGGCATGGTTTCAACAGTTCGGACAGAAGACATTTTACCATCTTGCTGGACTTCGTAGTAGTAAAAGCCGCTCGAAGGAAACAGACTGTACGAGCCCTTGGACGGATTCATAACGTTTGTGTACTGCAAGCGAAGAAGTAGGTAGTGTCCTCCATTGGGCTTAGAGTTGGACTTTTCTTGGGCTAAGGTTTGGACGCTCTCTTCCAAAGATATGCCTGCCGCCATGGCAAGCAGGTGGGTAGTCATACGGTCTGATCCATCAGTCGATGGAAGGTTGACCACACATTTGATCGCGTCTTTGCTTCCAAAGGGGCCATCGAATTGTTTGCCGGTGTAATCGGTGACTGTGAAACTCGTTGCCGAATAGGCGCTTTTAAGCTGATCGCAGCTATTTTGGGAACGCACGATGAGCCCGACACCTTCTGGAGACTGGACCTTCGCGTGGCCGTGCGAGACGTAAAAGGAATAGTCGTTTGACTGGGAAAAATCACAAGACATCTCCTGCACGCTCGTTGAGCTGCCGCTCCCCGAGCCGGACGAGTCAGTGCCGCCAGACCCGGACGAGTCAGAGTCAGAGTCATCAGGGGCGTATGAGTCAGATACGCCAGAAATCCTGTTGGAGATTCTTCCAGACGCTCCAGACACTGCCTCGGATAGAGTTCCCCAAATGTCTTTGATGTTCACGTCTAGTTTCAGGATGGCAACGAGCGGCGCATTGATGACACGGCCGTCGGACTGCGGGGGCACATTGACGGTGGTGAGACCGGTGATGCTCTTTGTCCCGAGAGTCCCGTCACCGTTGATTTTCTCACCAACATAAATGAACATGGAAGGTGCGTCCACAATGGCTCGAAGGTGTGCATGAGACATCACCGCCTCGAAAACCACAAAGATGATCATGAGAACGAGAAGCACGACGATCCTGAACACACTGAGCTTCCAGTCGTGAACTGCCACCCGGTGGTTGACATAGTACGGCAAACTCCGCTCCAAAGAGCTCACTGAGACCCACGCCGGAGCCATCTCTCTTCGTGCTTCTTCACACCTGCCCTGTGCTCCCTTCGCGACAAGAATACAAACTTACAACCAGCCAACCTACCTACCTTCGCGCTGCCAAGCCTCTCCTCTCCCCACTCATCTCTCATCTCTCCTCTCTTCTCTTCTCTCTTCACCAGACTCGTAGGTGTCGCTCCTACGAAAATCAGTTACACTGTTTCATTTAGCTAGCGAATATCTAAATAACTAACAATGACGTGTAAGGCTTGTGAGTGGAGGCGCTAGCTAGTGTTATTATTGTTTTTGCTAGTAGTAATGTTTTGACGTGTGAGTGGACGTGTGAAAGGGTTTCACGCGTTCGTTAGATGAGCAACGAACGCACAATGATTGCAGTGGACCGGTCTAGATTGCGCCGAGGGCGAGGGCCAATCGAACACTAGGCCAATCGATGGCGGCGATAAGTCCAAATTCAAAGCTAGAATTTTAGCACTCACTCTCAGCAATCTTCTTCCTAAGTTTTTAAAAAGAAATTGAAGTTTGCAATTTTGGACCTCGTCACTTACTGCAGGTAACTTACCATTTCCCAACACCTGTAGGTACGAGCTGAGATTTGCTTGTCCAGCGCCACTCTAGACACGGCAGCGGCTACTGCTTACGCTGGGACTGTCTGCCCCTCCCTCTGTGCCTCTTTGCAGCTCTGCATCTGCATCAAGTCCACTAGCTTCTTTGTTTCCGCCTCTCCGCCAGCGTGAATTGTAAGACATGTTGCGGTGGGAGGCCACTAGGTCACTTGGCTTGGCAGTTACCGTGCGCAGCTTTGTGCGTGTGCAAGCAAGTTACTAGCTGGCTTGTATGAGCTGCACATCTCGCCGTTGACAGTAGGGTCAGTAGGGTCAGTAGGGGTTGAGTCGCTGGAATCTGAGTTTTGATTTCTCATTCACAGTCAGTAAGCTTATTGATTTCTCATCCAGAATTGATTTCTCATCCAGAATTGTGAGAGATGATTACAATGAGTACCTACCTGGTACTGTTATTGATTCGTGGGCAAAATGTTTTACTTTCTGGGGCGTCTTCGTTTCCCGAATGCTGCGTCCCGTTTTCTAGACTTCACTGGAACTGAGTTTTCCCCAACGTCAGAACAGCAAAACAGAAAACAAAACGCACTTGGCGTGGAGAATGATTGATTCAGGAACATAGCATTTCGATGGCAAAACGACCGAGGAGAAACCAATGGATACTGGTGAACTACTTGGCACCAAAAGAAAAAACAAAAACAAAAGAAAAGCAAGGAGAAGAGAAGAGAAAGAAAAAGCTCGTCACCAGGGCTTCCCACCTAGTCCCCTACGGTAGTACTGACCTGGCCAGATTGGGCTTAACTTTACAGTTCGAATGAGTTCTGGTGATTGGACCTGTCCGAGCTTAGAGCAGTGACTTGACCTAGGAGCCATTGTAGGCTTGTTAGAAAAGAAAAAATTAAACCAAATTTGAATCTATGAGTTAAAAACGTTGCACTAAGTCCTCAATGCAACGCTTCCCTGCGGGCTACTCCCTTTGATGGGTACTGAGTACGCCCACAACATGGATGTCTTCACCGGTACCTCCGTCATCTTGCGTCAACCATTTGCCTCCGAGCTTGCACATGTCGGCCGCGCGACTTGTGCTCGTTTGATTGATGATCTCGTAGATCGGTCTCAGAAAACTAATTTACTGCTAGTCTAACTTATTTCGAACTATCCCTTATGGTAACACGTAAGCGCCGTTCACCGCCGAACAGAATGAACAAGAAAGAAGAATGGAGGAACAAAGAGAACCCAGGGAAACTTTTATCTTTCGAAAACCACACATGCGCGCATATGATAGATACTGCGAGGTGGCTGTCGCGGGAGAGGGGCTAAATTGCGCGCGTTAGGAGGCGAAGTGCACGCGGACTTAGGTTTGGTTAGGCGAAGTGGTACTCATTTCGTTCTGCAAAGTGAGGCGGCGCTGTGGCTAGAGGATCGCTGAACGGTGAACGGTGAACGTGTCGAACTTGACGGTGGTTGGGGCACTTGGTGCCTTTTGAGAGCTGGCCGCGTCTATATTCTGCTGGAAAGGTCTGCTGTGAAGTTTGTGCGAGGTAAAGGGCTGTGGAAGCGGGCTATCATTCGAGGGGGTGGATTTGACGGCGATCCCTGTCGTAAGTCGCCAGCTTCGAACTGAAAGTGTGAGTGTTCAGTCACGTTCAGCCTCTATCTAACCCTCACGGGCCCTTGTGTCAGGGTTTTGTGTGTCCTGAATTGGAGTCCAGTTGCACCGGCAAAGGGCGGAGGAAGAAGATGGATGACTACGATGAAAGCATCGCGGTAGGCGATGATGCGTGCCGGCGTGTGCAGGATCTCTTGGAAAGGATTTCAAAAAGCACCAACACGTTGCAAGCACAGGACTCGCACCATGTTCAGCAAGAGGAGGCTCGGGCGCGCGCCGAGTGGGCAGCTAGGGGGAAGGGCCGTGGCATGGGCATGGAACTTTTGGATTTGCCGGATAAGAGCGCAGCAATCATCGAAGAAGACAAGACGATGCGCCAGGATTATGAGTTCAGGATCTCGGTTGCTCCCGATGACGACATCGAAGACGAGCACATCTTATTTGCCGATATACTATCAAAGAGCATTGATGAAGCAGACACACCATCTAACAGTATAGGGGAGGTAGGCATGATAGACAGTTACGCCGAAATACTTTCTTCACGAAGCCTTGCAGAGAGCGCAATTGGAGGTGACGATCTTTACTTGCGGCAAGTGTTTAGTGCTGGCCGAGCAAGGCAACAGGAAACGGTCGCAAGGCTCAAGGAGGAGCTCGATACCTGGCGCCTGCTCAGCAAACTGCACAAGAGCTTGGTTGAGATCGACGATGACGTGGAGGTCCAGGATGGGTACTATCCTCAGTCCGAGTTTGATCAGGTTCTGCCTCGAGATCTTGAGCTCCAAACATGGAATGTGGTCACGAACTGGTTTCACGAAACAGCCCAATCACCGCTGGGACAAAAGTTTAAACATTCCCCACGGGACGGTAAGTACCTCCCGGGAACATCCGCTTTGCTTGAAACTCGCGATTCGAGAACAGTTTCTACGATAGACCCCGACAGCGAACTCCGAGAAAGTCAACGCACAATCCATCACGACGATCAAGATGACCAAGTTACCCTCTTGGAGGAGATCTACAAGTTCATAAAGTGTGGCGCGTTTTACAATGAGACAAAGGAGGGCGTCAGGCGTGCAGACGAGTTGAGGGAACAAGTGCTACTGGTTTGCCAAGCTTATGGGCAGCCATGGCGCTCAGCTTCGCTTTGCGGCGGGCGTCCATTGAGGGTCAAAGATAAAGAACCCGACTTTGACGGCAACGCATATAGGGCGGTGTGGAAGGAGGCATGCCACCGCCTCGCATTGAGAGCACTGGAGAGGAGCGGCGGAAACTCGGCGACGAAGTCTTCGACTGCCAGGGCTGGCATGCTCGAGGCAACCATCTATTCTCTCCTTGCCGGGGACCGCGAGCTGATGTTTGCCTCAAAGCTGTGTTCATCCTGGCGAGACCGGTGCTGGGCTAGCTTCCGTTGCATGGTGGAGGCAAGGATGGATCAAGTCTGCAACAAAACCAGAGCAAAGAAAATGAAGGAGATTGGTCATATTCGTGGGCCGGTGGACACCAGCTACGAAATGGCGGTGAATAAGCGCGCAGAAAAAATACTTACCCTTGATAAACAAATAGTGTTTCAGGAGGTAGAGGACTTGGTCCCAGACGTGGAGAAGCCTTATTTTAGCGTTCAAAGAGCAATCATCGAAGGGAATCTGAGGGAGCTGCTGTCTGGACCAGTGGACGGAGACTTCCGTGATCCCAGCCTCTGTGAAATCTTTTGTGGCCCTCACTGGACAAAGCTAGGCGAAATATTTGTGAGTCAAATCTGTGGGCCAGCATTCTTGACTCGCACCAGCAACACCGTTGTGGATGGCGATCTGTTGGAATGGCCGGTGGAAGGCGCAGCGTGCTGGAAGGTAGGCGGTAATCGCGCGTTCGCTGCACAATTTCTCAGATTCTTGACCCACTGCTCCATTTACATTAATTTTTGCACCACAGCAAGTTCGCCGGTCTTGGAAAGGACTGAACCAAACCCAGTGGTCACAGATGCATTTATCGTCTCATACATGCGATATCTTCTCACAGATGGGACAAATTTGCTGGCAAGATTCAGAGCGCTCCCGGCCTTTTACCCATGTTTGGGCGCGGCAACGGTTCCAGTCGCGCTCGCAGCTCAAGCCGCAATGTTTGAAGCTAGCGCCGTCGCGGGGGATCTGGACCGCACCGACCTTAGTAACGCATGGTTGAAGAACCGAGATCTTTACGTGAGAGCGAGTGTGCAGGCGGTGCGAAACGTGCTGCGTCAGTGGCGAAATGGTGAGCAGCCATGCGAACTTGTTCAGATGGCGCTTCAGGAGCTCGTCTTCCAAAAGGGGACCTCGGGAGATTCGAGCGGGCTTGACCGGGATCTGCCAGAGGCCAAGAGGCATGTGCCGATAACCAAGGATGTTCGCTTGCGTCTATTTAGCACGTGGGACTGGCTTGATAACTGCCGCTTTACCAGGGCCGAGAGCCTCGTTCAAGGCAATGCCATTGTCAGGGAGCTCGTCTGCGACCATTTCGATATCCTGGGCAGTGGAAACAACCGCTCATCGCTGTGCAACAAGCTTGACTCTAGTATCGACTTTGCCCGACAATTTCTGAGCGAGAGTCTCGCCGCCTCTCACGCCGAACCGCCTCTTCCGGAAGAGGACCTCCCTGTCAGGCTCTCAAACCTGTCTAGTGCTGTCGTGAGGAGAGAGTTCGAAGCTTGGCAGGCATTTTTCGACGCTTACGAGAACATTCAATCGTGGTACGAGTTGACGCGCGATGCTGGCGAGCATCTCGAGAGCATCTGCGAGGAGGCGCTGAATTGCGGAGAGAAAATTCGTTTTGCATTAACTATTCGTGGTGGGTTCCTTGTAGACCCATCTGACACAGAGGCTCGGCGTGGAAGTCGCGAGCCACTTGCTAGCGAGATCGACGCCAGTGAAGCGATCGAAGACGAGCGAAGGCGCAACGTGCAACTCGGTTCGCAACCTGGTTTCCCTGGTCAGCTGCGTGTCAAGTGCGTGAATTTTTTGGTATGGAAGTACCTCGAAATTACTTACCACGCGTACGAGGCACTTGATGAAATCGCTCGATCGAACGAAGAAGGGAGACGGTGGCAGTACAATTTTCTTCGCCAATCGCTTCGCGTTGTGGACTTCATTGCAGACGACTCACTTCATCTGCGTGAGTGCTTTGATGCCACGGAAATGAAAGAGTTGATGCATCAAATCTACGTCAGAGGATCAGACCTCCTTCGTCTCCAGCTCTTATTGGATGGTCAGGCTCAAGACTGGCTTGAGGATCCCTTAAACTGAGAGAAATCAGCTGTCATTTGATTTGCAGGTTGTATAACACTGAAGAATTCATTTTTTGAGCCGTTATTCTTTTCTTCGACTCGGATCTTTTAAGGACTTGATTTTCTTTGCCAATTTGTGTAAGTGACAGGGCTGGAGCCCAAACCAAAGACTTCAGATATTGCTGGCTTTGAAGCTTCTTTTTTTTCATTCTTTAGATCATGGAGGCATCAAATCAATCTTTACAGATACCGACATTAGCAGTGCTCTTGCTGTGATCACCGAAGACGAATCGGTGCACTCCTGGGGGTGCGCTCTTAGGCAGCGAGTTTCCAAGGCCGATCAAGGATGTGTACTTTACGGAGAATGAGTGCGTCGCAGCTCTTGAGAACACGCCTTCGCCAACCGCAGCGCCGACTCAGGCACCCACGCTGAAATCGACTCAGGCACTAACGCTGAAACCGACCACGTCAAATGCTGCCCCAGAAACCCAAACCCCATCAACAACCACAACTGAACCTAAAACGGATGCGCCAAGTACAGCGCCTTCTGGACCCAGCGCTTCAGTTGTTGTAGGAGCTGCGGTCGGCAGCAGCTTGGCTTTCATTGTTGTAGGCCTCCTTGCTTTTAAGGCTTTACAGAGCAAGAGTCTCGCCGCATTAGAAATCACGAGCGTCTCCAGCGGAGTTCCAAACTCTGATCTAGAAGAACAAGCACAATGATATACAGTGATAGTGGACGTTTGAAAAGCGTCCTAGATAGGGATTGAAGCATTTCTCGCGCCAAAAAATGCCGGTTAGAGTGACCCCAAGGGCCTGCCCGCTGAGCTTGGAAGCCATGCGAGGCAACCAACGAGCCCTCGTCATGCTGGCAAGTAGCGTAAGTTTATGTTCGCGAGCTCTCCGTTTTGAAAGACATGGGCTTCAGAATCTGTGATCTGCAGGACAGAGAAAACAACACACATCGCTTCTTGGCAGACCGCTCAGCCAGATTTGACCTCGAGAGTTCATGATCTACAGCAACAAGTTTCAGAAACAACACATCTCTCACCAAAACCCTCTCGTCTTGACACTTGTTACGATTCAATCCATCAAAATCACGTCCATCATCCAAGGTGCGGCCAAAGCCAAAAGAGCCAAATTAAATTGATATATTGCAAAAGGCATTCATTCATTCATTCACTAGACCCTCCTCCTCCATCTTCCTCTCCTGACTCCTCCAAGTACGCTATAGTATCACTCCCGCCATGCAGCGACATCTCGGTACGAATCTACCCATCTCCGGAACCCTTTTCTCTGGTACACCCACCTCTCTATCCCTCCTACCGCCAGGCCTACTGCGGCTACGCCTTTGCTCGACCACCCCTCACAAGGCGCCGCGAGGACACATTTGCGGAACGTTTTCCGAGGACACTCACGGTGAGCTGTGAGCTGTGAATTGCCAATTGCCAATTGCCAATTGTCATTGTCTTGTCTTGTACAAGCGCAAGCGCTTGTCTGTAAGGGGAAATCGCTTTGCATTATTGCACTGAGTTGTATTGCAAAGCGAGAACTGAAGCAGCGAACTCAGTGTTGGAGGCGGGTTTGCGAGCTGGAATTGTGTTGGTCGATCGCGCAGATTGGTCGTTGACAAGGCGGTTTTGCTGTTCGAGAAAGGAATAGGAATAGGAAAACAAGAACTCGGCTGTGGTTGTTTTTTGGCTTCGTTTGGTGGGATTTGGTCTTGGGTCTAGGTTGTATCGCTCGCGTTCATTGGTGTGAAGGACTCATTGGTTGGAGGCGAGGGCGAAACTATCGTCGGGCTTGAGGGCAGAATGGACCCCGTGGTGAAGTCCATCGTGGATTCAAACGATCCTGCGGCACCTGCAGGAGATGAGAATGCAGAGAATCGGTGGTCTGATGAACGGCCTCGAAAGCCGAGCGAGGAGTTGATTGGGTACGTGAAAGGGGTCGGGGGCTCACTCAAGTCCGGGCTGGATGAAGACGAGCTGAATGCCCTCGTGCGTAATGTGTTTGGGGAGATTGCTGGACACGAAGGCAGTTTGGCATGCAGCCGCGCAACGTGCTATGTTGTGGAGGATCTCCTGCGCCGCGCTGACATTCTACAGCTGGCGAAGGCGCTAGAGAATATGAAGCGGTACTTTGGGTTTCTGTGCACGAATCGCCAGGCATCGCACGTCTTGGAGACGTGCTTTACGAGGATTTTTGACCTTTTTTACAAATCGTCCGCTGTGACGGCCGGGCCTTCACAGCAGGACTCAGATGCTGAGGAAAAGAGCGGCGGGTCAGAGGACGAAGAAGAGGACGGTGACGATACGGCAGATCGCGCCACCGGAGTCCAGCTAGTCAAGGAGCTCATCGGAGATCTGTGCAAGACCCTCGTGCTCAAGGAAATATGGTGGGACCTGATTTTCGACCCAAGTGCCTCGCACGTGTTTAGAACCCTGCTTTGTTTCCTCGCGCAAAAGGATCCCAGACTCTTGAAGAAGAAGCGCGCCCTTGACAGCGACGAGTTTCAATCGAAAGGAAGACGGAAGAGCCGGGAGGCGGACCCAGAGTTTGTAGCCTCCCTCCATGCGTTTTTAGTCGCCGTATCCCAACTTTCTGCTGATGACGTGAAGCAGGCTTGCACCAACAACTACTCAAGCCCTGTGATTCAGCTTCTGCTTGCCTCCTGTAATCCAAAGCACAAGTCTTGGCGAGCAACCTTTGACAAGGTTCTTTGCCCTGCCGGTGGCAGCTCATGTGATCTCAACTGGTTTGACATGTACTGTAAGGACCGCGTGGCTTCGCACGTCATGGAGATAGTGGTTAGCAGCTGCGACAATGACATGTTCGAGCATGTAATTTTCGCGCAGTGTATTCAAGGCCGCATGTTGAAGATGCTGGACGAGCCTGTAGGAAACTTTGTTCTTCAGCACGTCCTTGGAAGTTTGCGAACCAAGGAGCAGTTCGGTGCAGCCTTGGATGAGCTTGAAGAAGAGCTCGGCAAGACACTACTTAAAGGAAAGCTCGGCGCGGTGTGGCACCTCTGCGAAGCAGCCAAGATTGCGGACAAGCCTGTTCAAAACAAGCTTTGTCGAGCTGTGCTTAAAGGGATTCGCTCAAGCAGAAAAGGGGAAACCGGGCAGGAATCAGGTGCCGCGCCAGTCGGAGCAATTGAGTCCTTACTTAAAGTGCAAAATTCCAAGTCGTCACAGCCTGCGGTTGACCAGGAGGAAGACCAGCGCGATGATGCTGATGGGCACACTGAAAAAGAAGACACTCAGACTTCGTTTCAGCGTGTATCTGTGTCGATCCTTGGCGCGAAGATCACTGGTGCGTTGCTCAAACTTGCACCTGAGAGCAGCCGCGCGATTTTGGAGAGCGTGGCTTCAATGAGCGAGGAGTCGCTGCGCACTTGCTCCGTAGATCCTGTCGCGGGGAAGTACGTTATGGAGACGTTGATGGAGGCTCCTGCTGCTGCTGGGTGGGCAAAACAGCGAGTACTCCAAAAGCTGAAGGATGACATTGTGCTCCTTGCGACCAACAAGTTTGGCCACTTGGTTGTGCGCAAGGCATACGATGCCGGCGCCGTAAAGGAGAAGACCATGATCATGAAAGCGCTTGCCAAAGGAGAGCGCAGAGTCCTCGGCAACCAGTACGGAAAGTTCATTGCCAGACACTGTAAGCTTGCTCTCTATAACAAGGATACGGCGCAATGGCAATCTTCGATAAAGCATACACATCACAAGAAGCGGAAAGCTGCCTTGGAAGACATGCTTGTTGATTTGGAGGAGACCGCAAAGAAGAGGCAAAAATCTTCCAAGAAGAAGAAATAGATATACAAAGTTACGTCCTGTTCGTAATGTGTAGTTAGAGTTCAATTCAGTGATAATGATCCTTTCTAGTTTTGTCAATTCACAATCTCAACGAAGGCAGATCACTTCTTGTCTTTCTCCAAGAGTGTGTGGCCGTCTTTAACGTTTTTCTCCAGGGGTATAATTTGGGGAACACGACAAAACTAACAATAAGTTGGCAGCAGAGTATGTCGTACAAACAGTGTCAAAAAAAAGAAAAAATACAGCCTCCGTCGTCATTCGCGCCCGCCTCGCAACAGTCAAAATTGCTCGGCACCTCAGAATTTGCGCCTCTTGGATTTCTCTTTGGAGTCATTCGAGAACGGCCGTTTCTTGCCTTGCCCGCCGCGCATGCTGATAAAAGATTCCACCATTTCCTCGGCACTAATTGCATTTTCCTCCACGTCTGCAGCTTCTCCATCCCCTCTTGCCATGGCTTCAGCTTCTTTGTGGAATGCGTCTACACTGGGATTGAAGAAACCGAACGACCGCCTCGTTGCAGTTGCCCTTGGGGCTGTTTGTAGTTGTTCACAGACAATGTTACCGCTCTCCGTTTTGATCAGTGCGGGGTCGATCACCCATTTCTGCGACTCCTCCTTTTTCGCCTTCTCTTCCATGTCCTGTCTCCGCTTGCGCTCCTCCTCCTTGCGCGCCATGAATTTGAGCCCCAGCAGAGCAGACGGCATCTGAGACTTCTTCTCCTGCTGCTCATGATTGCCTTTCTGAAGCGAGTGCACTGCGCCTTGCAGCGTTCCCGACCCAGCCTTCACAAACTCCTGCCGGTCGCCTTCCGAGCCCGAATCCGAGCCCGCATTCGCATTGATCAAAGAGAGCGTGGGCTTCTTCGCTGCGGACAATTGCTCCGCCTTGGCCATGACTTTGGTCGAAGCCTTGTTCTGAGCCTTGGCCTGACCCCGGCCCTTCCCTTTTGAGCTGCCATTACTCTTGCCCTTGCCTTTCCCCTTGCCTTTTCCCTTCGAAGACTTGAACGGAGCTGGATCGCCCGGACGCCACATCTTGATGACCGCTTCCAAAGCTGTTCAAACGCGAGCTACCGATCTTGTTTATGAAGATCCTTCCCTGCTTCCTTGTCTCCTGCTTGCTTGTGAGGACCCCAAACCAAGAACTCACTACCGAGTTCACTTTTCTCTTTTGTCTCCTTTGTCTCTTTTGTCTCTTTTGTCTCCTTTGTCTCTGTCTTTGTCTTTGTCTTTGTCTTCTTCTCCTTTGCTCTCTCTATCTCTCTATCTCTTTCTCTCTCTGTCCGTGTGTGTTTGTGTGTGTTTCAACAACTTTCACTCTCTCTTTGTCTCTCTGCGCTGTTTGACTGGTTGTTGTTGTCTTTCTCCTTTGCCGTCGACACGTGCGGCGATTTCGTAGAGCGTTTATCGAGGAGCAGCAGGACTCAGAGGTGAAAAAGTGCCCAGGGGAATGTATTCGGGGATATTTGATTATGAATTTTAATATGAAGTATATTTTGAAATATGTGGTATTAAGGGTGCCAGCTGAGACTAGTGAATATGATGGAGGTAAATTGTGCAGGAATTTGGGCGCGTAAACGCCCCACTGAAGGTATTACTAATTTCAAAACTATTTTAATAACAAAAGAACCGCAATAAGGAGTCTAAGGTTTTTAAGTAAAACTCAGCTATGTTTAACAAATAATCGAAGCTAACGTCTCCCGTAGGAGGAACACACCTCACAAACTTTCAAAATTTTGCTTTTTTGGTGTTTAAAGAAAGTGTCCTCGAGGACACTTTGACATACGCACAGATTTGGTCTATATATACTTACTGGAGGGGCGCATCCCGCTCATAACGTTTGAAAGAAAGCACAGCTGCTGGTTCTTGGAAGAACTGAGGAGCAGTTTAAAGTGGACGAAACTGGAGCTCTTCGTCCTCACGTGCGAGTGTTGGCGTGGAGTTGCATAAATTGCCGAATGTCATTGTGGGTTGCGAGACTGTGGGAGGAGAAAAATTGCGGCGAGAATCTGTGGTGTGTGGTGTGACAGTTGAATTATTTCTGAGAACTAGTACAGGTATTTATTTGTTGTGGATTGCAAGGCTCGATACTGATACTGATACCAGAGATCGGCTCTCGTAATTTGCATGGGAGTACTCGGTCAATCATCTTTTTGTGGTTGGTTGCTTTGGCGCTGCGTGGCGCGTTTCAAGGTAGATGGCGTCGCAAGACTTTGCTGCGGCCATGGACAATGGCCTTCTAGTATCCCTGGTTGTAACCCTCGGACAAGTACGTCTTGCCTTTCAGAGGATTGCAATTGGCCAAGGCGGGAAAGACTTGCATGGCGAGCTGTCTGCTGCCTTGATTGATGTACCTATAACTTGTGAGGAAGGCTCGCGAGGTATTCTTGCCTGCGGTCTCGCCGAGACGCAATCTCGGGATCCCGTTGTCTTGTTTGTGATGTCACCTCGGAAGCATGGACGAGAGGTGGTTTTGGTGCACGCCTCCGCCATCTCCAAGGGGTGCCTTGCCGTTGAAAAGCTGGCCAGCACACCCGCTGACGTGGACTTGAATCAGGCCATTTGTACTGTGCACGAGCATGACAATTGCGTTCGCTTCCATTCCAATGAGTGTCAGCATACTTACTTTTTGACGCCCGCATCTTGGGGCGAGCAGAGGGTTGACGATAAGACGCTTGTTCTGCGAGGTGTCCTAGCAGACTCGAAGAGGTGGGCAACGCTGAATGTATTTGCTGGTGACGAGCTGCATGTAGATATCGATGGCGAAATCGTTCACCAGGGAAGACTCCCGGGCCTTCCTGTTGCTGGCCAGATTGCTCACACGGGGTCATCAACTGCTTTGATGGGCTTCATTCTGAATACACCGGAGAGACACCTTTGCCTCTTCAGCTTTCGTGTCGGCTCAACTGTCACTTTGCTTCCCGACGCTAGTGCGTCGGATTGCATTGCCGTGTCAAGTTGTGGCTTGCTTGGAGACGAAACAGAACAACTTTTGGTCTTTCACAGGATACGAGTTGACGAGAGCAATGGCGAGGTGGGAATTTTGGCCCGAGTGTTGGGAGAAGAAAGCGGAGTAGTCCTGGCGCAGTACAGAATGTCTTTCACGCGAAACAACGAGATTCACTGGCAGCCGGTGTCGCACAACGTCTCTTCCTCTTCTGATGTTGCCCTAGTGGAAGGAGCGCAAAGAGCAGTCGCGCAGGCGTTGGAGACGCGCATCAAGGCCATGCAAGCGCTGAATGAGCAACAAAAGGCCAATGTCTACTTGAGGAATCAGCTGACAGAAAAGACGGCCGCTGTATATCTGGGAAAGGGCGACGATGATATCGACGAATGGGAGAGAGATTTGGTGCCAGTTCTCGAAGACGACGACCCGCTTCCAAGCCCCAGCGATAAAACCAATCTGCCAGAGAGACAAGTCATCCGCGAGGATCAAGTGCATGTGGAGGAGGCATGCTACGATGCGGCGACGCGTAGAGTGATGGTTGTGTTGCGAATCAAAAGTCTCGGGAGTGAAATACCTCTTGAGTGTTACTTTTCAAATGACTTGTATTCAATAATGTCCATGTGCCTTGACGCTGAAAATGGAGATGACTTTTCTTCGGGACGGCGTGTGGTAATCCTTGGCGACACAAGCGGGATACCAGATTTCGAGCCGGGGACGGACGCACCGCACATTTGCGTGATGGCCGCGGTACCGGGTTCAAGCGTTTTGTGTGAAGTTGCCAGAGTGAGTATGGTGGAAAGGGCAGAGAGAGAGGGGACAACTCGGATCAAATGGGTGAGCTCGGATAACTTCTGGGATAGCGTCATGTCACACTGGCCTCCGCAATACCAAGTTTCCATGCTCCTCAGCTCTAGCATCACGAACCTGCAGACTTGCCTGGAGTCGCTTGCAACACTCATGTTTCAAAAGGCAAAGTCAGCTTCTTTAGTGGTGTTCCGGGTGACCGTTGAAAGTGCAAGTGCTCGCGAAGCGGCAGTCCGGCTTTTGGTGTGGCGGGAAAACGATGTAGCCTGGGCGGCGCATGCCCTCGATCAGGCGCTCCCCAGTGACGTGCAGGTTCAGCTCGTGCCTCTCCCTGGTGATAGGTGTCACAAGATAGCTGACCAAGTGTGCGCCTCATTGCTGGAGGAACTTCGATGTTTTCGCGCTGAAAGTACCACGCAACCCTGGGCAGATCTTATGCTCGCCCAATGCAAATCGGATGATCTATTTGCCCAATTGATCTGCGCATTTGAACCGTACAGATCCAGGCAGCTGACTGGGCCTCGCTAGACGACTCAACTCGCAGTCAGTCTTCGTCGAGAATGGCATTCAGCCTCTGAATACAGGCGAGAATTTCAGAAGGCTTGGCGCTGCTCTCTTGCTTTTTGGGAGGTCGTTGAAGCGTTTGCGAAATTGTAGGGACTTGAGCGAGCCACGCTTGGCGCTTGTTGTGTAGCTCTGCATAGGACGGCGACCTTGACTTGGCGTAGCAGAAGAAATTTGTGTCGGGCTCGTATGTAGATGTCGGGACGTCATGTATTTCAGGCTCAAATGTGCAGTAGTCTAGCTCTTCAATTTTACGTTGTTGCATGTGCTCCTTGTGAACCATCTCGCGATACCACCGCTGTTCAAGACCCATTCTGTATAATTCCTCAAAAGCTCCTGGGTTACATTTCGGCGGTGCTTCTCCATTGAGAATATTCGGATGAAAGGTACACTCGCCAATCTCCTCTTTAAGTTTCCTGGCTGTTTGCTCCTCTTTCCATAGGGACAGCCTCGTTTGCAAGGTGGAGGTTCGAGCCAAAAACAGATCAAATGAGGTGGCTTCCTCTGGGACGTCTTTGCGCGCCTCGAGGTCTTTAGCGATGCGCTCCATGGCCAGTTGCGACGACCTGGTGCTCATCTTTGGTGAGAATGGACACTGCTTGACGAACATTTCATTACTAATGTCTATCATTTCCTGTGAGCGACGGCGCTGCGCGCCGACTTGCTCCTCAAAGTACTTTTGCGCTTGGGCCGAGGAGATCTTCTTCGGGGAGACATCTCCGAAGCGAGGGGTGGGACGGCCTGAGTCTGCGTCCAGCTCTGGCTCCTTCTCTTCTTCGACTTCGGAGTTTCCAATTACTTGGATGGACATCTCTCGCTTGCGAGCATGCCAGACGGACTGGGGGCGTTCGACCTGCATCTTGGAGCCGCGTGAAACTTAGCCGTGCTTGCCCTTGCGCCACAGCGGCTGCTGGCTTCGTGTTTCAATTGATGAAAACACAAAACAGGTCGACACGACTCAAATCAACGAATCGGAAGAAGGCAAGACTGGTGAGGGGCGCGGACTTGTCCCTAATCTAGCGATGTGGAGTCTCCACCAATACGTAATGCTGCTCTAGCTAGCTAGTATGCACAGAATTCACATCCCCGCAGAGAATCAATTCTCTCGACGCGGCGCGAAGAGGGAAACTGCAACACTATGAACTCTGGGCTGTTTGTACGTGCATTGTGTTGGTGATGCAAAAGTAAAAGACGAGCACCCAGATTCGCAACCTGGCAACTATTTTAATCACTTCATTCTTCCAACTTTGAATCGTGTTCCCAAATTTTCCAATACTTCAATCACGAGAGTTCGAGTCTCTGGCATCTCTGGCAACTTCGAACTTCGCTGAGAAAGAAAACGGGCAAGTTCTTCAAGAAGCTCCTTTCTATTCATTCGAGGACCTCGAAGACTATTAACACCAACTAAATTATATTCATAGTAGTGACCTTGTGAGTTCCCCGTCCCAAAACACCCAAAACCATTCCCAGAATCCTAGCCATCCTCATAGCCTCACCTACACTCTCACGCTAATCCCCACTATGGCGATTCATAGCAATCACCCCTAGACAACATCCTTACCACAGTAATAGCACCTAACAACTCCGCAATCCACGACCCTGAAGCTATACCGATAGGTAAGTGGTAGCTATCCCTAAAAGAAGAACAAACGAATAGTTCCCTTCCTCGGGAAGTTGCAGAAGAAAAAAAAGGAAAGAAATCCCCTCTCCCCATCCGCTAACCCCCACTACCACAAACCCATACCCCCATTGCTACCATCTCCTACCCGACTCCTACCCTACCCGACTTTGTGCCAGGCAAGAGAGGGAAGGAGGATACGGGGACAGGAGCATACGCGGACACACGAGGCATACGCAAAGCGTAAGTAACTGCTAGGAGAGGCGGGGGGACGGATGGGTTCCGCAGTCGGGACTGCGAAGGAAGAGGAACGCGGTGGACTTGTCCGAGTTGGTTGAGTTGGTTGCAAGATTGGACGACGAAATAGAGAGAGAGAGAGAGAGAGAGAGAGAAATGGTGGATTATTGGTGGCGGCGCGCTTGCGAAGGCGGGGCGCTGGGTGTGAATTATTGGTGCGCCTGTGCGCTTTTCTCTCTTGTGGAATTTATCGAATTGGATTCTCAGTTCTCAGTCGTGCGAGACCTCTTCACTTTGGGTTGATCGACTGTGTGGAGATTGTTGATTGTTGATTGCTGATTGTTGAAGAGATTGAGGGATTTGCGGACTGAGATTCTGGTTTTGGTTTCTGATTTGGTTGATCGGCAGAGTGGGAATTGGGGATTGGGGATTGCCATTTGCTGTGGAAGGGTTTATAGGGAGATAGATAGATTGTCGATCGGAAGATTCTAATAGGTTGTGGTGTTTAGCTCGCGAGAATCAGGGAGAGATGGCACAGGAATTGGCACACATTGACTTGAGCGAGCCAGACTTCTCCGGGTTTCTGGTGAAGCGGAGCAAGTGGCTGAAGGAATGGCGCAGGAGATACTTTGTGTTGAAAGGCAACAAGTTGTACTACCTAAAGTCGCAGCACAGCGCGCCGCACGGTGAAATCGACTTGAAAGATTGTCTTACTGTCAAGTCGGCCGAAGAGAAGACCAACAAGAAGAACTGTTTCGAGGTGGCCACCCCGCAGGAGGTCTTCTTTCTTTTCGCAGACACCGAGAAGGAGAAGGACGATTGGATAGGCGCAATTGGCCGCGCCATCGTGCGCTACTCGAGTGCTTACACCAACGATGACGGATACGAAGACTAAATGCTGCAGGACTTGAATGATGATGTATAAAAGGCGGACTTCCTTTTCTTCTTTATTCTTTCGTATACTTTATTCTCTCTTGCTTCTTTGAAGGTCACAAGTACCCTTGCTCTCCCGTTTGCTCGATTGTCGCATGTCTGCATGCGATGCGCGGCGGTGTATTAATTCTTCTTTCCACGATCAATTATTTTAGCTCACCTGTTTCGCACTTCTTTTGTATTCGTCGTGACCAACCTGTCTTGCGGACGGCTTGGAGCGGTACCTCACTTTACACGCTTCTTTCTTTTTTTTTTGCCAATTCGCGGGCGCGCTTTTTCTCTTTGGTTTCTACAAGGTTTGAAGAGGTGAAGGGATGGATGGGATGTGGAAAAAAAAAGAAAAAAAGAAAAGAAAAAGAGAGAGATAACTTTACAAGTGCAAAAATGCACATTCAATTTTTCAAGACCAGTTCTCGCAAGGAAACTGAGCGTATCACTAAAAACAAATACAACCGGGATCGCAAAACATGGTGTTTTCCATAGATCTGCGGTGGCTCTCGAGCGTTCCTTCGCTCAAATAGACGATCAGCTGCCCCTCGACTTTCAGCAAGAGGTTGTTTGACCGAAGGGTATCCAAGATGTCGCTGGGTAAGATTCCGAGTCGTTTCGAAAGCCCTCTGATCGTCACCAAAATGGGCTTGATGGGGCTCGTCCCCCGAGGGGCACTTTTGTCCCCATCCTCCTCTTCCTCCGATGATGATGATTCAGACTCCTCGCTGCCATCGTCATCGGAACGAGACAAATTGATCGATTTCAAACCGCGGGATGATGAAGCCCTTTGTCTCGTAGACCGTCTCACCCAGGGCTTGGCGTGTTCTTCCACCAAACCCTCCTCCTCCTCCTCCTCCTCCTCCCCATCGTCATCATCACCATCATCATGATCGAGTTCACTGGAGCTAAAGTCTTCGTCATCGGAGGCATCGTCATTTTCGTCATCCTCCTCCTCGAAAATGAAAGCCACGCTTGCGTCGTCCGAGTCGTGGCTGTCGCCGTCTGAACCTTTGCGAACTTTGGTCGCCTCGCGGTCTGTAACTGGCATTGGCATGTCAGACTGTGCGTCGCAAGACTCAGCAGATTCTGCCTTCAAGCCTTCGCGGCTTGGGGCCGAGCCCTGACTGCAAAGGCTATCTCTGGTCTTGCCTTGTACTGGCAAGCTGAGAAGCTCCTCAATGATAGTCTTCCTCCAGTATGACTGGTATGTGTAAAGCCCAAAGTCGGAAAGCGGCTTTTCTGGGCCACTCACTTTGCCTTCCCTCTTGGAGAGCTCGTATGACAATGACACGAGAAACTTGCCGTACCCTTTCCCGTGAAACTGTGGAAAAGTTAAAATGCACGACAGGTTATTCGTAGAGCGATTTGACTTGGGTGAGATTTTCTCCTTGGAGAAATACCCCACAACTTGGCCATGATCCAACATGATGTAAAATTTGAAGCAGTCAACATCGTAGAAGAGCGTTTTGTGATCCAAAAACAGCTTGCAAAACATGCATAGGTTCTGGCAATACTCACGATTCAATGCGCCGTCCACTTCAAACACTTGCACTTTGCTGGACTTGTCGTTGTAGATGATACGGCCAGGAGGGCTATCGTACCTGCACTTTGTCTTGTGTCGCCGACTGCTCGTCTCCGATGGAGTGTACTTGAAACAGTGCTCGCAAATGTACATGGTGTTCTTGCCAGCGCAAAATTCCTCAGGATATGGAGAAAAGTACCAGGCCTTGATGTGGTGGCGCCCGATGACGACGTTCTCGAAGAGTTTCTGCTCACTCTCCGAGTCTCCGTCCGATCCAGCTTCCTTCTCTTTTTCCTCCACAGCTGCATTGGGAGGCAAGGTCGTCGAGGCGGCATTCGGTTTGGCGCACCTTTTCTTCATGTTCCGTGATACCACAGTCTCAAGGTCGTTCTCGCGAGCAGAGCTGCCCTTCAAAATGTCCTTCTTGAGAGCACCTCTTCTTCTGCTTCTGAAAACATTCTCCTTGTCAGCACTCGTGCACTCGCGCTTGAGACGCTTGCTGTTGACGTCCGGGTGCATCTTTGCGCTGGAATTGTAGTTTGCCCGATCATTTCTGCTTCGATCATCGGAGAAATCTCTCTTGCGCTTCTTGCCGTCCCTCCCACAGCTCTCCGGAGAGTTGCTTGCCGCTTGCGCCAGCTCCATGGCGCGTCTTCTAGTGCGCGTTGTCGGCATCTGTGCTTTCTTCTTGGTTGCGAAACTAAGAAGAGGGTACCAAAGCGGTCGGCCAACCAGGGTCCACACAGCGCCGAGCGACTCTGTAAGCAAACGCGAAATCTTTCTCAACACGTAAATGTCCCGGCCCGAGTGAAAGCGAGTGAGGTTCTTCCTAAAGCCGCGTCTCCCTGCCCATCTAGTCTCGAGCGAGAGATTGCTGTTCGTTTTTCCCGGATCCAATTCAGACACCAAGTCAAGACCCAAGTCGCAAATTTCGCAAATTCAAAAACCTCGGACAGAGTCAATGCTTTTGGAAAGCGACACCACCACCACCACAACAACAACAATTCAACGAGACCGATGCGAGTGACAGAAGATGGTGAATTCACAGAACAGCACAGGCCTCAACCCAATCCCAAACCCAAACCCAATACGAAAAATTTCCACGCGTAACAGGAGATTCACAGCAAACAACTGTATCCAAGCTTCAAATTGCGGCCGAAATAGCAAGCCCAGCAGCACCTTGATCAAGATCAATCAATCAAATCAATCAATCAATCAATCAATCAATCAATCAATCAAAAGACCAAAAGAACGAGCGAAACCCACTCCTTCGGTGCGAAACCCGCTGCGGAACGCAATTACTTCTCCTCTTCTCCAGTCGCCCCGTGACTCCCGTGACACCCACAACTCCGCACAAAGAACCAACACCCGACGCACGAAACACCGAAAGAGACGTCCCTCCCTCCGTTCCTCCGTTCCTCCAAAGCAAATGTGTACGCGCCAACCGGCCTGTGCTCCGCGAGCGAGGATGAATCGTGTGCAATCCGCTCGAGTAAATCTTATATGAGGTTCGCGCCAGCGCACACCTGCACAGCTGTACACCGCAGAGCGCGTACCCCCTCCCCTCCCACAGGTGAGTGGTGAGCTGTTTCTTGCGGAACGCTTTTTTCCCCTCTGATCTGCCGAGGACGGCGAGATCTCCTTCCTTTTTCCCGACGTGCACTTGGCGCTCGTTTCACGAATTGTTTTTGGCTCGGTTCCTGGAGAACGGGTTGCAGAACAAAGAGCTGTTCTCTCAAGGACACTTAAGCTGGCCGTAGTCGCGGCCACGGCGCGCGAGGGCGTTGCTATTACAATGCTCCTTAAAATCTTGCGAGGAGATCTACTTAATCCAGTCACGGGACAATGGTAGAAGTGGATATAGAGACATAAGCTTTGACTAGTGGGAGGCTACTTATGTGGTGGTTGTGGACCTTCTCGCCTTGATTCTCCGTGCTTCTCATTGATGGTTATAGTTTATGGTAGACGAATGTATACAAAAGACTGTAAGTGGGGCGAGTAAGGTAGTCGATTGAATTCTCCGCGCACGGGCACTTAAGGCATCGTCTAGCATGTCTTAGGTGCTTCCGATGTGATGACTAATCAATTACGTATGACCAGTTAACACAGATCAATAGCAATGACGTAATTCCATTCAACCAATGTTATTGAAATCCTCCATGAACGAACAAACGTTTGTTAGAGTTAAATGTAGGAGGACTATCTGTGAGTGAGGCTCAAAGGAAGGGAAGGCTGGGAAGGCAATCCGATGAGAAAAGAACAAGGAACCAGGACATCCAGAGAACATTCTATTGATCTGCGGTACTCAATTCTCCTTCTCCTCCTCGGCTGGCTGACGCTGTATTATTGTAAAATCGAGAAGAAAACAAATGATACAACCAAATGAGATGGCAGAAAGCTATAGAAAAAATAAAAAGATTCGCGGCGAATCGTGCAGTACGACGATGATTTTCCTTCCCCGCTCGTTTCATTTTGGCATCCCAGATGCGAAAACGAATTGAGAAGCGGGCACAGAAGATTTCAAGAAAGTAGACGAACCTTAATGTGAAAAGACAGATGGATGGAACAATGAGACAGAAGAACACCCAGCGTGGCGAATGGATCTCGAAATATGCGACTGGAAAAACAATCATTAACCAGAAGAACGAGGCGATGTGGCTGTAAGGGGAGGGGATGGCGTGCGCTATCCAGGTCACAAACGGTCCATACACCCCGAGCCAGTCGACCGTCTCGCGCTGGACTTCCTCCTTGATTCCACGTTCAATGTCCTCCATGAGTTTGAGGAGTTTGAGGTCTGTCGAGGACTGCTCGCCGAGGTCGCCACGCGGCGGTCAGGGTATGCGGACCGATTTGTACCCATACACTTTGACACTAACACAAACTGTGGACAACACCTGAGCCCGAACGTCTAAAAGGTTTTGCAGTCCCTGTGGTGGACTCGTTCGTTCGTAGTCTTTTTTTATTCAAGTTCAACACCAGGTCAAGAGTCACCGCCCCGAGATGTGCGAGTCAGTTCAGAGTCGGTGACTTTCAACTTTTTAGCTCACTCGCATTACTGCGCTGTCTTCGCGGAACAGAAGCGGAGACTTTTATCTCATACATTTCACTGAACAAATCATTTCAAGACAGGTGTGCGATTGCTTTGCGCTGGAGAGGAACACCGCGCTGATGTATTTAGAGTACGTACCGGTATGACTTCGACACAGGCTATTCGTGAACATAACTTATCCAGAATTTGTTTGTGTTTGTTGCTGACACAATGTCAGTACTTTCTCCGACGTCCTGCTTCGCAACTCTCGCCTTCCCTTCGTTTCCAGTAAATGGTATCGAAAACTTTGGAAGTGGTACTCAGTACCGACAGTGAAGCAGCTTCGAGAGTCCGCGTCGCGCTAAGCTGCTTGTTGCTTCGTGCGATGTCCATTTCAATTTTAACTAAGCTGAAGTTATGGAAAAAAAGTTCATCCCTATCATGTTCCCAAGTTGCATCTCGTGCTAATTTTAACTTGAAAGGAAGGACGATGTGATGATGCCGTCGTGATCACTACCTAAACTGGCAACCCTGGCAACATGTCACGTGCGCCACCGTGCGTCACCACAATGAGCTAAGCTATAAGAGTTTTATGTGTAAGTTGTGGTGTGCACACTTTTGAATTCGGATGCTGACCTTTCGACCATTCACCCGATCGCTTCGAAGGCTGTTTCGTAGCCTTCGTGTCCTTCAATTGGAATGAATCCAGCAAGCAGCAAGCAGCGCGAACGAGAGGCGACGAACAGGCACGATGAGCTCGATCAACCGTATTGAGAATTAACTGACAGAGGCGGCTGTGGAGGTGATCAGCTCAGACACTGGTGGTCTACTTGGTTTCATGAGTACCACGGTACTTTGGTACCACACACTTTCCCTAAGACTGTCTAAATTTAATGTGGAGAATGGTGATCTGGAAAACGGGTCTGGAAAAAAATAATCTCTTCTGTTGAGTTTGAGAGAAAATGGATGCCATATTCGTGACGAGCGAGGTCGAAAACCTCTACAGCGTCCTTCAAACTGTGGCTATCGGCTCGGGTTGCGCGCAGGATGCGCGCAGGATGGCACCTCCCCCGGATGGGGCTTAAAAACAACAACGACGTACTCACATAAGAATGTATTACCGAAAATACTAATAATAAGATTTATCCGGTCAAATCTGTTGAGAACTCAGTTCCGGTTGATGACTGTTGGCTGTGGCAGCCACATTCTCTTGGCTCAGGTGGCTAGTTGCCTTTGATTTGATCTTGCGAGCATTTCCGACACGGTGCTTCAACTTCTTCTGCATATCTTTTTCCTTCTCTTGTCTGGGAACTGAAGAAACACCTTGAGTTGCTCGTTCTCGAGAGCTGCGGCGAGCATTTGACCTGATGTGAGGCCGAGGTTCTGCGCAATGAACTCTTCAAGTTCTGGTGGTTGATTGGAGCGATAAGCACCCTGTCGAGAAGTCCTGGGTTGACGTTTGCTGGCATCTAGCTCGGCTCCCAGTTGCTGCTTGGCTCCGGATGTCAATCCCTTGGCCCTGCGCAAGTTTCCAACGCGTGTTTTGAACCTTCGACACGCTTT
>BLSF01000150.1:14176-28326 GCA_012862575.1 Parietichytrium sp. I65-24A | reverse complement strand
TGATGGGCAGGAGAATCATGCGCAAGGATTGTGGCGCAGCGTCTGGGAGGGGTGGACGCGGTCGGGAAGGCAGCGAGAAAGGTCACACGGAGCGGAAAGTTTTCGAGTGTGATGAGTGCGGGAAAGCGTTTGGACGAGCTGGGAATCTTCGAACTCATATCAAAACAGTTCATTTGAAGCAGAAAGATTTCGAGTGCGATGAGTGTGGGAAAGCATTTGGAGAAGCTGCACATCTTCGAAGGCACATCAAAGCAATTCATTTGAAGCAGAGGGATTTCGAGTGTGGCGAGTGTGGGAAAGCGTTTGGACAAGCTGGAGATCTTCGACGTCACATCGAAACAGTTCATTTGAAGCAGAAAAATTTCGAGTGTGGCGAATGTGGGAAAGCGTTTGGACGAGCTGAGAATCTTCAAACTCATATCAAAACAGTTCATTTAAAGCAGAAAGACTTCGAGTGCGGCGAGTGTGGGAAAGCGTTTGGACAAACTGGGAGTCTTCGACGTCACATCAAATTAGTTCATTTGAAGCAGAAAAAGTTCGAGTGTGGCGAGTGTGGGAAGTTTTTTACAACAGCTGGAAGTCTTCGAAGTCACATCAAGACAGTTCATTTGAAGCAGAGAGATTTCGAGTGCGATGAGTGTGGGAAAGCATTTGGAGAAGCTGCACATCTTCGAAGGCACATCAAAGCAATTCATTTGAAGCAGAGGGATTTTGAGTGCGATGAGTGTGGGAAAGCGTTTGGACAAGCCGGAGATCTTCGAACTCATATCAAAATAGTTCATTTGAAGCAGAAAGATTTTGAGTGTGGCGAGTGTGGGAAAGCGTTTGGACAAGCTGGAGAACTTCGAATTCACATCAAAACAGTTCATTTGAAGCAGAAAGACTTCGAATGCAGCGAGTGTGGGAAATCTTTTACAAGAGCTGGAAATCTTCGGCGTCACTTACGTGAAATTCATTTGAAGCTGAAAATACTGAGACACTGCAAGGAAGACTCGACACCTCCTCTGCGTGTTCGAACTTCCAGGGCCATCCAGCTAAGCCCAGTGATGTGTGATGATGAAACCATGCTGCTGCCGCATAAGGACTCGAGTTTGGATCGGAAGTGTGAAGGGGACCCCAACTCGCACAGCGTGCCATTCGTATCGGAATGTAGTTTTTCTGTTTTTAGCAAATCAGAATGCAGTCCTGAATGGTTGGTGGGTCTGTCCACTGAGCGCGACGTCATTGCGATCGAGTGCGATGCGACGCGTTTTGACGCGGCTGCTCCGCAGTGTGGGAAGAAGAGATCTGCGGACACCTCAACTTCTTGGTGCGGGAACAAATCCTCACTTTCCACACGGGCCAGGAGTAAACGCAAAAGGGCATGCATGCGTGTTCGCTGAGCGACTGCGACAGGTATAAAGGTGCTCCAAGCAGGTGGTACGCATCAAGACTCCGAGACACCCACTTTTGTAGGCCAATGTGCTTTAGCTAGAGTGCTCGGGATCAGGCCGCCTTGTTATTTATTAAACTTTAGTAGGAAGTGATTGAAGTTTCGACTTTCGTTGGCCGATCTTTGGCAACCACGATCGGAAAACACTCCAGGTCCCGAATGTTCATTCCCCTGTCAGGTTTTCATTACAAGAGGCATTCACTCCTCAACTCGAAATTGGTGAAGATCAACCTGCAGTGGCCGATTTGGACTTGCTCCCCGTCGTGGCTTATGATTCAAAAGCAAACCAGTTTGTTTAAGAACAAAAAATGCTTCTGTTCTATTGATTCCAAAAACTTGCAAAAGCAACTGGTAAACACTTTGATTTGGCTTACGAATTTGTGTCAAAAAATTTATCAAACGTTAAGGAGAAGAAACCTCTCTTGCGCGAAGCCTGAGGGACAACTCCAAGTCGGCCACACATCCAATTGTTTCCAAAAATGTTCTGCAAAAGGCAAGCAAGGCTTTCACAGAAGTCAAGCAGCAAAAGTCCCCAGCTTTCCCAAAACGTTNGAAGATGAAACCAGGCTGCTGCCGCCAAAGGACTCGAGCTTGAATCGGAAGTGCGAAGGGGACCCCAACTCGCACAGCGTGCCATTCGTATCGGAATGCAGTTTTTCTGTTCTTAGCAAATCAGAATGCAGTCCTGAATGGTTGACGGGTTTGTCCGCCGAGCGCGACGTCACTGCGATAGAATGCGATGCGACGCGTTTTGACGCGGCTGCTCCGCAGTGTGGGAAGAAGAGATCTGCGGACACCTTACCTTCCTGGTGTGGGACCGAATCCTCACTCTCCACATGGACCAGGAGTAAACGCAAAAGGGCATGCATGCGTGTTCGCTGAGCGACTGCGACAGGTATAAAGGTGCTCCAAGCAGGTGGTACGCATCAAGACTCCGAGACACCCACTTTTGTAGGCCAATGTGCTTTAGCTAGAGTGCTCGGGATCAGGCCGCCTTGTTATTTATTAAACTTTAGTAGGAAGTGATTGAAGTTTCGACTTTCGTTGGCCGATCTTTGGCAACCACGATCGGAAAACACTCCAGGTCCCGAATGTTCATTCCCCTGTCAGGTTTTCATTACAAGAGGCATTCACTCCTCAACTCGAAATTGGTGAAGATCAACCTGCAGTGGCCGATTTGGACTTGCTCCCCGTCGTGGCTTATGATTCAAAAGCAAACCAGTTTGTTTAAGAACAAAAAATGCTTCTGTTCTATTGAGTCCAAGAACTTGCAAAAGCAACTTGTAAACACTTTGATTTGGCTTACGAATTTGTTTCAAACAATTATCAAACGTTAAGGAGAAAAACTCTCTTGCGCGAAGCCTCAAGGACAACTCCAAGTCGGCCACACAGCCAATTGTTTCCAAAAATGTTCTGCAAAAGGCAAGCAAGGCAGGCCTTCACAAAAGTCAAGCAGCAAAAGTCTCCAGCTTTCCCAAAACTTTCTGTCGCCCAAGAGACCTGCAAAACGAGCGATTCAGAGCGTTCTACTCTGCGTCTTATTCGACATTATGACAACCTATTCTCTTCGCTAGTGGCAACTATGATTATTGAAAGCTCAACACTAATTATAGCCTGCCTCTCTATCCTACAGATAGATACTATTAGCAGAAAAGAGTGACCTGAGAGAGATTTTTTTTTCTTCTGAGAGAGCGAGGACTTGTCAAAACCCAAGCTGTTGTGAGGGAGCTGTAGCTGCGGGGGTTCGGCGTTGTCTTGTGAGGGCCTAAAACTGAAGGAACGATAAGTCAGTAATCGTAAGTACCGGAGAGGAGCGTCGCTGGCGTGGTGTGCAACGAGAGTGGATCAAAGCTCTGCCTTCTCAAAAGTATGCCATGGGAGGGAAAAGCTTTTGCGAAAGAATAGTGTATTTGCAACGTCGAAATGTGAAATGTTTTGCGGTAAATGGTTCTGACTGTCAACTTACTGTGTCAATGCGCTCCGTCTGATCAGTGTGGAATACTGAATCTCTGAGACCTGTGAAACACACACAATTATTGAGAAAAAGAGAGAGAGAGAAAGTTGAACAGGTTGAGAAAATGTCCGCGGATACGGGAAAGATTGTTTACTCGCTCGTGGCGTGTGGGAGGACAGTGTTGGCAGAGTACACGGCCACGTCGGGAAACTTTCCTACTATTACCCGCGTTCTGCTGGGCAAGATTCTTGCGGAAGATGGGAAGATGTCGTACGTGTATGATGACTACGCGTTTCACTTTCTCGTGCAGGACGGAGTCATCTTTTTGGTAAGTGCAGACATGGTAACTCTTTTTGAAGGACTTGGTGCCGTCATACTGATTCTCTGCGAGAAATTTAAAATAGTGCTTGACGGATGAGCACATGAAGAGGAGAATTCCGTTTGCCTTTCTGGACGACATCAAAGAGCGCTTCCTGGCTACATATACCATCGAAGCGGCACACGCTGCAATCGCATTCGCCATGAACGATGATTTCTCTCGTGTGCTCAGGAAACAGATGGAGTATTACAGCGAGCCTGGCGCTGACGCAATCGGCAAAGTGCGAAATCAGGTAGACGAGCTCAAGGGCACAATGGTGGAGAACATTGAAAAGCTGCTGCAGCGAGGCGAGAAAATCGAGTTACTGGTCGATCAAACAGACCGTCTTCAACATGCTGCCTTCAAATTCGAAAAGTCTTCCAAGACAATGCGTAACGCCCTCTGGTGGAAGAATGTGAAGTTTTACACCGCGATGATCCTCATTCTCCTCACTGTTGTGTACTTGATCACAGCATCTGCATGCGGAGGGTTGGCTTTCCAGGACTGCTAATGCGATAAGGAGCTGCAAATAGATTCCATGGGAACTTTGGAGTTTCCTCAGTATCATAGTAGAACTGTCAAGCATTTCAACATCATATTGTTCCTTCCTCTTTGACAATGTGTACGAAGGGCCACGGTGAGGTAGAACGCTTGCGCAATCTCCCACACCTTGCTCAGATGAATAGTCTCGAAGTTAATGCAAACAGAGAAAGAAAAAAAACAGTAGACGAAGAAGAAAATACAAACAGAAAGGTGATGGATAACATCTCTTTCTTTCTTTCTTTATTTTTTCATTCACGACAAGTTTAAAAAAAAACTGGGGAAGAATAAGCAAAAAGATCGCGGAAGGGAACGGAGTGAAAGGGTTGGTCATGAAACTTTTCAAATCAGGAGCTGCCTCCACGGTTCCGCCCACGACCGCGTCCCCCGTTGTCTCTGTTGTGACCGTAGCCTCCTCTGTTGCGATTTCCTCCGTGGCGTTGACGATTTCCATTATTTCGAAAGTTTCCACGGCGATTATTCCAGTTCTGGCGGTTACGTGGATGCTCGTTGGTTGCATGGCTGTTGCCGCCAACGCTGCCATTTTGTGAGGCATCGTCGCGCGCCACATCGTCATTTTCACGCCTGTCGCCTTCCACAGGTTCTTGGTACCTCTGGCGTGGGGGCGATCGGCCACGGCGATAACGCCCGGGACTCGAACTTCTCTCGCTGTAGTCGTCTCTAGGAGGACCGCCTCCACCGTTGAATCTCCCACGACCGCCTCGGCCTCCTGGGCGATCATAGTAATCATCCCTACCTCGACGATCAAACCTCTGCTGAGGGTACCTGTCTCCACGAAATCGGCCATCACCGTGATATCCATCCGGAGGGCCTTGGTCATAGTAGTCGTCATATGGAGGAAGGCTCCTGTTTTCCCCATCCCTAGGCCCAGGTCCAGGCGGCATACCACCAGCGCGACCATCGACTGGTTCCGGATACCTTTCATTCGGGTTCGGAGGCCCTCCGTATCTGCCCCCATTAGGCGGACCGTGAAATCTACCAGCGCCGGGAGGACCGAAATTTCGGTCATCTCGATAATGGGGACGGCGGGGTCCCCCATTGTCGTACTGGTTCCTTCCATAGCCGTCATTTCTGCGACCATAGTCATTAGGCGGAGGGCCGTCCGGACCGCGACGCGCATAGTCATCCCGGCCAGAGACATAGGAGCGCGGCGAAGGATCCCTCCCACGAGCTTCGTAAGAGCCCTGGCCCGGCTGAGGCACCAGGTACTGGGAGATTGATTCACCAACAGGTTGTCCGTTCAGAATCGGCGCACGAGGTCCATCGTTACTTTTAGTATTATCGGTGACATTCGCGGCATTACCAGCGTCAGTGTTGGCGCCGGACTCGCCATCCTGCTTTTGTTCGGCATCTTCGCTGCCGGGAGCATCGACAGAAGACTTTCGGTTCATGTCAGCTTCTGTCATAAACCCACCGGTTGTGAGATCCATGACGGCGTCTGGGCGATTGAAAGATTTCAGTTCGGTAAGGCGCTCTTGGCGCTCCTTTTCCGCTGCTGCTGCTGCACGCTCCGCTTCCACAGCCGCGTTCTTCTCGAGCTTATCTTTTTGCTCGCGAATGAAGTCTTGAACCTTGCTTCGGATTTCGTAGTTCGCTCTCAACTTGTCTGACGAAATATCAGTGGCTTTGCACAGAGGGCATACAAATGAATTCTTAACAAGGACTTGTTCAATATCTTCGAGAGACACGTTGCGCCCGCAGCACGGGAGAGTGCAACAATCTTTTACTAATTTCTTCGTCAATGAGCACCGAAGCTCTTCGGGGATGTCATTTGGGTCGATACGCTTCCGTACTTCATCATCGCTAAGCTTGTTGGTCACCCCGCCTCGCTCTTTCACACGCTTGTCGAACTTTGCAGCGTCGGACTGAAACTTGAGCCCTCCCCAGCCTCCCACGCTAGCGGGCTTTTGCTCGTTGCCCGCAGCACCGTCGCCCTCCCCAGCCTCATTGGTCACGGAGGTGAGGTAATTTCGAGGAATTCCAATGTTGGCTCTGCGAGCTTGTTCTTGCTGTCGCTGCGCATTCATCTGCGGCACGCCACGACCGGCGCCGCGCCCTGCCCCTTGCACTGCGGTGCCACTCAACCGTTTGGCCTGGCGGTTCATCTCCTGGGTCTGTCGGGACCTGCTAGCAGCAAGCTCAGCGAGCTTCTTCACGACATCGTTGCTCTGAGATGCAGGGGCGGAACCAGAATCAAAAACATCTCCACCAAAGGCCTTGCCTTCATCGAACGACTCGGTTGCAGCGCTTGATTCTTTGCGAGCTGCTGAGCCAGACGCATTGCCTTCGCCGCGCATGCGAGCCAATACTCCGTACGCAGAGTTGACCTTGTTGATGATGAGCCTGCTGTTTTTTGGGATCTTTGTGTCTTCCCCGCGATACACTTCCTTGGTTTGGTCATTGCTGACCAGAAGCTCAAAATCTGCTTGCTGCCTGCTCAAGCGGCGCTGCTCCACAACCTTCGCAATGAGATCTCCAAGAGTAATGTAATTTCCATAGAATTTAACGGTGCTGAGGTCGTTCATGGATTTGAAGCGATAAATAACTTTGGACGCCATGGCGTTAAGAGCGATGGAGATTCCGGATAGATGTGTGTAGGTAGTAGGTTTTTGTACTTGATCTTGTTCTTTTTCTCTCACTCTGCCACTGTGCGGCGAAAGTTTTTTCGGCGCAAATACTTTTTTCGATCGGGGAGGAGTTTGCTTTCTCTTCTTTTTCTTTTCTTCTCTTTGTGGGCTGTACTTTGCTTCTCTCGATCAATGTCTCGCGGGAAAGAGCGCTAATATACTTCTTCACTCTCGCCTTTAGCAGACGGACAAAATTTCCTTGATTAACTGTCACAAAAGACTTAGATCCACACGTCCAACTACGAAGCTCCAGAACCGAAGCTCCGATAGCTCCAATAGCTCAGTCGCGCACGCGATGCGACGACAACCGTTCCAGACTTTTTGCAATCCTTACAATCCCTGCAACCACACCACGTAATTTTCAGCCCTTAATTTCCAAATTTGAAGCGTTTCAATCGCAGATCAAACAGATCAAGTATCGCAAGTATAGCAATCGCCTGCCAATTTTCAAAAGCAAACCAAATTCCCTTTCTCGCGAGCTTTTCTGCGCAAGGAAACCGACACACGACGGCGAGAAATCACCGTCAAAATGCAGGTAATTCAACTAAAGCCTTTCTTTCTTTATACCGCGCGAGTACAGCTGCGAGCGCACGTGAGATATGCCGGCCGATTACTAGTGTATCTCCTGACTGCGCGCTTACTCCGTACTCGATTCAAGGGAGGCGCGCACGAAATCACGACCTGGATTTTTCGCCGTGTTTTTTTTGGGGGGGGGGCAGGATGGGGCAGGGCAGCCAACTATCCTTTTTCTTTAATTATTTCCCTAGTCGCCCACTCTCTCGCGGAACAATCCGCGAACTCTCCGCGGATGGAGCGGGAACAAGGCTGCGCGGGCTGCGTACAGCGGGGGGTACGCGCAATGTTCTCGGAACGTTCCGCTGTGGCTCCTCCTCCCTCTGTGTCGGTGGCTGCTATTGTTCTGGATGGCTGCTGTATTCCTCGACTACGGCATATAGAGGAATCGAGTAGTGATTGCTACGTAAGAAAGATACGAAATCGTAGTTCTAAATACGATGAGCGTATTTTTCGAAATTGTAGTTGGTGATATGAGGGGCGTAGTTGGGATATGAATTGTATTAGTCTGGTCCGTTGTGAATCGCACATAGATTCAGACTTCCAATTTATGCGGCGAGGAGTTGAAGTGTTGTTACAAGAAAAGATTGCGCCTCCAAGGAGGTCAATTGGCGATGAGATGTGATGATGAAGGGAAAAGGGACGTTGAGAAATAACTTACAGCAACTTTTCAACAACAACAACGACAACCCCATCACCATCAATAATGATGAGGACAGGTGAAATGAACAACCGAAAGGAAACGATTCAAGCAAGATTGCACTCTCCATGCTCGGAAGCTTCCGAGCTTGTTTGCAAGGTTTCAAAAGACTAAGACTAAGTATTTTTCATGAGGCATCTTGTGGCGGAGCTCGCAACTGCTCGCAATTTCTTCTGGTTCTGGTCTTTTGTGGCATCGCATTGCCGTCGTGCACCGAGACTGGCGATGCGTGGCATGTATTTTATCATTCGTCGAGATGCACTGTCTTTAGCTGAAAGAAAATCCACTCTGGGAGCTTCGAGGGTCGGGAAGTAGCTTACGGTTAGAGCGAACAAGAGGTTGGCACCGCGGTGCACAATCCTTTCTTCGATGCGAGGAAAGAAAACTAAGAAAGAGGAGCATGCCTTCCAGCATGTCAAATATTGCCGTTCGGAACGCCCAGTGTCTTGAATTTTGGACCGAGTGGCAAATTAAGCTCATGGCTTTCCAAGTCTTTCAATTGAATGAGCCATACTGCACAGAAGCGAAAGATTAGGATTGGCTTTGATATCTTTTTCTAATCCTATACACAGGCTTGATGACTCTTTCGCCTTCCGATAAAGACAACATTAACCCGAGTTTGCAGCGATCTCACTCGTCTACGTTTCGCTCGAGCTTTACCCCCCCAATCCGTGTTCGTTGGCCCGAGGAGAAAGTGGCGTTGATCTGGATCGGGTGCGACTCGCTGTGGCATTTGCTGCTCCTTTGGCCAGCTTAGGCTCCCTGTTTAAAACACACTCTACATTTCACAGCTGCACTTCTGGCCCCCAAGGGGATATGTGATATGTCTGCTCAGGCTGGNACGCTCTTACAGGACACTTTTGAACGCAAGTCTCTTCGTCATCTCTACCGTCAGTCCAGCAAGGTAAACAGCTGCACTGCAAGAGCCTTCACAAAATCAGCTCATTTTCAAGTGCAGGCTCTTCGCATTCTTCCCATCTCTTCCCTCTTCGCACTCTCCGCTATACTCATGACAATCATTCCTCAGTCTTTTTAGTACAAGCACCGCGACCAGTACCCAGCACCTCTTAGTCCTACTGTTTGTGTTGATAGCGTCGCTAGCACCTCGCCGTCGTCGTTACCGGTAACTTGAACTTGGTGATGAACAAGTTCTAAAATCTGTGTAAGTGATGGTTCGATGGCTGGCAGCACGCGTCGCGAGAGCATTGCAACACAAATAAATAGATAACAACTTTCAGTTCAAAAAGAAAAAGAAAAAGAAACAGAACACGACAATGACAATGAAAAGGGAGTCGATTGGCGCAATCGCCTCGCAAATGCCTCCTCCGTCTATCAATCTCTGGACAGTGACGGAGACGGTGACCGTGACCACTCTGCTCTCGCCGGACACTTTTCTCCAACCGTAATCGACGGTATCGAAATGTGTACGAGTTGATCAAAGTGCTAGTAACTAGCCAGATGGAGGGAGAGACAAAGTTAGACAGACAGACAGAACAGACAGAGAGAGAAGGTCTGGCCGACTGCAGCACACAGAGATAAATAGATAGACAGATAGAGAGAGAAAAGAGAGAGAGGGGGCCCATCGGCGGTGTCAAATTCACAGCGCACAAAAGCCTCGGGAGTAAAGAGTAAGCTAGAGTGGTCAGTAGGACAAGGAAGGAGAGGCGAAGGCTGAGGGTGCCTCACAAAAAGTTGAATGCCCCGCATGGGAGTAGCGTTCATTCGACCGTCCTGACCTGACCTGACCTGAACCTGTGATGTACTGTGCTGTGCTGTCTTGCATTGTATCCTTGCATTGATGAATCATCATCCATCTGTCCGTCTATCTGCCTGTCTGTCTGTCTGTCTGTCTGTCCATCCATCCGTTTGCTTCGTAATCGCTTCTCGTTGTCGACAATTTGCACGTGCATCGCCATCTCCGTACGCCCGTTCGTCCATCTTTGGGAACCTCAGGCGCTCTGTTTGAACCGCCTTTATCTAGAGGTGCACTGCATGTTTGCTCTGCTGTCTAGTGCTCAACTTGGTAGACTGCCGCCTCCATCAACAAACCAACCAACCTTTTCCATCAAGTGTTCGCGGGGTGCCACGGAACGCTAGCCTGCGAACAGTGTCTCGCCGGCAACGACCATTTCGCAGGACTTGTCCCGTTGAAGGGAGATCTGGTCCAGCTGAGTAACGAGACCGCCAAGCGCGCTCGAAAGTTGTTCTGCTCCACGCAGAAAGGTCTGAAAGAGCAACCGCGAACTGCGCGCGTCGCAACGACTGGAAGGATTGGAAGAACTGGAAGAGCCCCTTCTTCATTGCGGTTGCCGGCGCCCAGCGGTGTTCTAAGATCGACAAATTGGTGCTGTCTGCTGTTCGAGTCAGCGAATCATTGCGACGGCTCATCTGGTGTTGGTGTTGGTGTTGCACCGAGCGACCTAGTTTGGTTGCATTGCGAGGTACATCAAACCCACAGCAGTCATGACTGCCGTGGACCATGGGGCGCTGGGGTTCGTGCCAATAAAGGAGGGCATTGTGTGGTACAGGGTGGACGATTCAGAATGGACTCGGGCGGTGACCATGCTCATCGACTCCGAACAGAGTCTGGTGTTCTTTGCATTTCCGCAAGATAATGTAAGTTTGCGTGGTTTGCTTCACCTCTGCACCTTGAAATTTTCAAGACATCTCTCTAATCTCAATTGTCCCCGACGATCGAACAGGCCGCCGTCAAGAGCTCGGACATCATGATGGTCGCGGGTCTGCACGAGGCCATCGTGGAGATGGAAGAGCGAGGTTTTGAGGATACAATTGATATTGTCAAAGTCACATTCCGGAGTTCTAATTTGGGGGGCAATTTGAATAGCGAGTCGTCAAATAGGTGTATCCGCCTTGCCTACGAAGGAAACCGAAAACCACTAGAGTGGGCGGCTAGCTTGAAGCGCGCTTCGTTCCCGCCAGCCCAGCTCTGGCGCAGTAAAGACCAAGACCTGAGCAAATATGTGATTTCTCGATGCAGTTGTGATAAATTTGGTGCGGTCTGGAAAACGGACGGCACGCAAACGAGAATCCTTATCGACTCTTTGCGGTTATGCAGTCTCAGCTCTTTGATGGACGAAGAGACCCGTGCGGGAGAGTCATTACTGCTATTGCTTCGGCTAAAGATATTCGGCTGCACCTTGTCAATCGACCGCGCACGTTCCATCTGCACCTCGGAAGAGGTCGAGGAGGTTGAGGAGCTCAAACTGAGCACACTGCGAGAGCTGTTAGATTTTGTGAGCAAGTGCTCCTCGACGGGCAACAAATTGGACGAGACTTCATTCAAAGATTGCTTGGAGATGATCAGGATTAACCTCTTGAGGCCCTTGCACACATTTCAGGATGGGCAAGAAATCGCATCGGAAGGCGAGGCAGTGGGTGGGAAAAGCTCTCGCCACGTGCCAAGCCAGACGCAGTCCGCGATGCTCTGGGAGCACCTCTCGCAAACATACGAGATATTTCTCAAACTCATCGGCTCGAACGTCTGCTCACTGGAAATTAAGAAAAAATGCATCGACGAAGCATTTTGCCGAGGATTTCTCCAGTTGTTCCGTTCCCAGGACCCTCGTGAGAGAGAGTACGTCAAAACCATCACGCATTGCTTGTATAGCAGGCTTGTTTCACATCGTGGCAGCATGCGCCAGGCGATCGGTCACTACTTTTCCGAGAGCGTGTATTTAAGCAATCATCGTCGAGGGGTTGCCGAACTTTTGGAGGTGTATGGCTCGATTGCCAGCGGTTTCGCAACGCCGATTAAAGAGGAGCACAAACTCATGTTACAGCGACATCTGCTGCCTTTGCACTCTGCCCGTGGATCTGAAAATTATATGGAGCAACTTTCGTTCGTGCTCATGCAGTACGTGTCTAAGGATGGGGAACTAGTCGTTCCCGTCGTACGTGCTCTTCTCAAATTCTGGCCAAAGCGTAGCGCCGCGAAGCAAATTTTGTTTCTCGGCGAAATTGGCGAGTTTTTGGGGTTCATGGAGCAACATCACTTCAAGTGCGTCCGATCTCGCCTTGTGCGGCAGATCTGCGAGTGCATATCCGGGCCGCACTTTCAAGTGGCAGAGTATGCCATGGGTCTCTTGAACAATAATTATCTGTACTCTTTGCTCTTTGACGACGAATCGTCTCGCTGCGCCGAAATGCCCAAGTTGCTAGGCGCACTGCGACGAGCATCGACCAGCTGGAATGGGACCGTTCGTCAGATTGGCAATGATATCATAGAGTTTTTACGCAATCTAGACCAAAAGCTCTTTGCGGAGTCAGAAACCAAGTACAATGAGCGCCAGCTAGCTGAGCTGTCAAAGCATGCCCTATATGAGAACCTTTTGGCGGCGCACACCAGCGAAGACGAGAATGAGGAGGAAGCCGTGCTGGAGGAAGATGACGGGCAAACTGACGAGGATGAAAACACCGGGGGCAGTGACGTCACGGATGATGACAACCTGGGTCCAGAAATCGACCCCAGCTCGGAACCGACGTGCGCGCGCGACGAAGACCCGGAGTCGGAGCCGGCATTGCCTACAAGCAAGCCATCATCCGTCAAGTCGGCGCAACCTCAGCATTCCCACCAACCGCATTCCGTCATTATTCCGAACCAAGAAGAAGAGGACGAGGAAGAAGAGGATCAAAAGGATGGAGATAATGATGAAAGGCGAGAGGAAGACGGGTACGAGCTCAGCCTAAGCCCTTCCAAGCGCAGCCCGAAGGCACAGGTGCAGATTGGAAGTCTACTGTCCCCATCATGGCACCGCTTAAATGGTGTTGGAAACAAGGACCATGGCATAGGCTTTAGAGACAAGTTGTCCGGTCGTAACCAAGCGGAAAACGAACAAGCAGATATTGAGTTTTCCGAATCCAGAGGCGAAGACGAAGGCGAACGCCGTGATACCGAGCTCCGAGACGATCATGAGAACAAGGCCGCGCATGACTCGGACGACGATCTGTTAAATTCCATCGTCGGGCACTCAGCTGCAACTCTTCAGTAGCCGCGAACCGAAAAAGTATATTTTTACGACCCCCGCGCGATCCCCAAAGCCACTCTTCCGACTCCAATATGTGGGCTTGCATCGCGCCCCCGATAGCACTGGCAATAGGCTGTTATAAAATATAAATACCACCATTTCAACAGAAGCTCATTTCTTCTTGTACTCCTTCACAACATTGTCACCCTCAAGATCACAGGTTGGGTTCCATAGACTATGGTGGGCGTCTATACCTATTTGACATACGGAAAAGTTGCTGTGGCAAAACATAGTCCGTCTCTCCAAAGTACAACACTTTGTGCTTTTCCCAGAACTGCTCCGTTCGTGTTTGTTCGAAGTGAGTCTATGAGTCTATGAGTCTGCCTTGGGAAGTGCGATCATGAGCTCATAAATGACTGTGAATAGTTCGGAGATACCGGCACCTCGTCATCTTGGCTATCAAATCAAAATTGACCAAACGAATAACTAGGGGATACTCGTACCAAACACCTGTTCAATCTAACTTGTTTGTTTGTTTGTTTGTTTGCGAGTAAACTTACTTCACTTCTGAGTCTTCGGAGAACACAACACGGAATGAAACGTGCGAGATTGAAATGGACGGAGAGCGAAGCGGAGGAGGTCTCGCACGCGCAGCTGGATTTGGTGAATGAAAAGGCGAGCGAGTATGTGGACGGCACGCGAGAGTGGCTCTTTAGAGAGGTGGAGGCGTGGGCCACAGATGCCGCCAGTGTGCGCCTACCGCGCGTAGCTGGCCTCGTTGGATACCCGGGCAGTGGCAAGTCTGTGATAATGTCGCAGCTGCACGGAGACAACGCGCCGTGTTTGACGGCCGTTCATCTCTTCGAAGGCGAGCCCTCGCTCAAAGCGTGCCTCTTGTCCCTCGCCTTCCAGCTCTCTTCAATGTTTGACACGTTTCGCAGCGCACCACTCACAAAAGAC
>BLSF01000150.1:0-13435 GCA_012862575.1 Parietichytrium sp. I65-24A | reverse complement strand
CGATCCGCACTTTCACTGTGTCGATACAATTGATGGAGGCGCTTTTGTCTGGCACTGCTCTCTTCATCAAACTCAATTGTGGCCCAGAGCCATACCTGCTCCAGTTCTGACAAAGGCAATCAATGAGGCCGCCGTTGTACCTGGCGCTCCGTATTGGCACGTCGCCAAAGTACGTGTCTCTGGGCATTTCATTTTTATAAAAAAATATGGCAATGATGTGCTCGAAATCTGGGATGCGCGTTTCAACAAGCGTTTCCGAAGAATGGAGGGATTTGATGTAGTACCAACTGCAATCCACGGAGATCGCTTTGTGCAGGTTATAGAACGCGATTTTTATCTCCGTCGTGATGAAGATAAAGTTGAGGAGGACCGGGAGTTATACTTTGAAAGCACCCCTCTTCTTTGGAACTGGCGCACCGGCACGGTGCTCAAAACACTACAGGTGCACTTTGGTCAGATGGACGTAGAGGACTTGACTGATAGTGCGATGGCAAGTTCCGATGCACGAGTCTGGGATTTAGAGAGCGGCAAAATTGTATTTCGAGCAAAAAGAAGCAGTCGTTTCGTGAAGTTGGTTGGCGATGACTACCTCATCGTATCAGGGTCACGAAAAAGTCTTGAGAGAACCGTTCGAATCTACAACTGGCGGACCAGCATGCTCGTGTGGTCTCGCAACGGTGTCGTCTTAACTTTGGACCGTACTTTTGTGCTGCTTTGGCGCAAGACCGACTTTAGGGTTGTCCCATGTCAATGCCTGATAGAATGCTGGGATTTGAAAAACCTGTGCTTTGTAGGTAGTTTTGACACGGAATACACACCATATGGTTGCACTCACGGCGGGATAACGGTGTCACGTCTAGTAGATGATTCTGGACTGTGCATCAGAGGAATTATCTATGACATTTCATTGATGAGAAACTATCAGAGCCAAATGTTTGAAAACCCTGACAATCATTACAGCCGTATTCGCCCACGAGCGTTGAAGTATGTCGAGGATCGGAATAAAAAATAGAAACTTGAATTTGAGCACTTGCTTTTTGCAAGGTCCAGGCTCGGCAGTGCATCAAGACTCTGCTTGAACGATATCATGCCGTTGATCGGGTCTCCCAGCGCGGTCTCCAAATCTATGATCGCCTCATGTGCACTATGCAAAAGCGCAGAGCTGGTCGCGGCGCGAGCAAGAATTTGGAGTGGCCGAGCAAAGCCCTGAGCATAGCTGTCCTGTGGTAACATTCGTATGGAGAATAGCAGCAAACCAAGTACAATCTTCGTGATGCTCTCCCTGCTCTTGGCTCTGTGCAATGTGCAATGTGCAATGTGCAATGTGCAATGTGCAATGTAGTCATCGCTTTCTGGGGTGGCTTCACTATGTGCTTGCTTCTCGGGAACCCAATCGAAACCCGACCGGAACCCAACCGGAACCCAATCGGGAACCCACACCCTTGAAGTCCCTTGTAACTCAATACTACTCCCTCTACTTCAATCCCTATCTCCCCACTACCGCTACAGAGAGCCCTTTCAAACCTCTTGGGTCTTAGTAGCCCAATAGCACGAGCGCCTAATCCGCGCACACCGCAAAACCAGGTCCTCGAGTACACCAGTAACACCGAGGGTCAGCGAATAAGAGCGAATTCGCCGAAGACAACCAACGCGAACAACAAAGGAAAGCGACTCACTGACTTCACTGACTTCACCGACAGTGGAGACCAACACAATCAACACGGAACAACTCACCTGATTGATTCGTGAACAGGGTTTACTCAACTCATAAACTCAGTCGGTCAGTCAGTCAAGTTCTCACTCGAGCACGCACGAAGCGATTGTCCAAGTGCCATCGATTTGGGACTTGAATGTCGGCATTTGAAGAACACAGGGCAAACAAGGTGTAGGCGAAAGTTGAAAGAAGGACTTGACGGGAAGGAGTCGAGCGAATACTGCAGACACACAGCACTTGCAGCATCTGGCATTTGGCATCTGGCATTTGGCACCTGACATTTGGCATTTGGCACCTTTTGGCATCTGGCATTTGGCATTTGGCACCTGACATTTGGCATCTGGCATTTGGCATCTAGCATTTGGCATTTGACACCGGCGATAGGCTGATCTGGGTTTGATCTAGTTCTGAGTCGCCAGCTGCGGATTGCTTGTCAAACGTGAAAAGGCAACACCACATCTTTGGAAGAGAGTATAAAGCAGCAAGGAAGGGTGCGAAAGGAACAGACAGGCGCGAGCGGCTCGACAGGAGATGGACCCCCCTGGCAGCGATGTTCTCCGCGTGCTAGTCGCCACGGACAACCATCTGGGCCTGTTGGAGGACGATCCGATCCGCGGCGAAGACTCATTCCGCACGTTTGATGAGATCCTCCAGCTCGCACGGGACATGAACGCCGATGCGGTAGTGCTTGCGGGGGACCTCTTCCACATCAACAAGCCCTCCCGCGCGACGATGACCAAGACCATGAACCTCTTGCGCAAGCACTGCTTCGGGGACCGCAGCGTGGAGCTGGCCGCGCGGGGCACTTTTGCGCACGCATCGGGGTTGGCGAATTTTGAGGATGAGAACGTGGCTGTTGACCTACCTGTCTTCGCCATCCACGGTAACCACGACAACCCCACGCGCGATGGCGTCTCGCTCAAGTCGCTCTCAGCGCTGGACGTGCTGTCGGAGGCGCGACTGATTAACTATTTTGGCTGCTCAGACACCGTGGAGGGCCTGGTGGTGGAGCCCGTGCTCATCGAAAAGGGCTCGGCGAAGCTCAAATTATATGGCATGGGCTGGATGCGTGACGAACGGATGCACCACCTCTACGCGTCGGGCAAGGTGGACTTCAAGATGGCGCCCGAGGACGCAGAGGAGGAAGCGTTGATGCGCCGCGTGTGGTATAATCTCATGCTGGTGCACCAAAACCGCGAGCACAAAGGGCGCGGTTCCAAGTCGTGCTTCAAGGAGTCGTTCATACCGGAGTTTATGGACCTGGTGGTCTTTGGGCACGAGCACGAGTGCTTTATTGAGCCGCAAGAGAGCGGCATCAACGACAAGATTCTGCTCTCCCAGCCGGGAAGCTCCATCCGGACCTCACTCAGCGACGCAGAATTTGAACAAAAGCACGTAGCACTGCTGGAGATCAGCCTGGACCAGGCGGCCCTTGCTCCGCGCATGGAGTTCTTCAAAATTCCGCTCAGGACGGTGCGCCCCTTTGTATACAAGGAGATATCGCTGAGCTCGTATGCGGACGAGATCCAAGGTTCCGAGGCGGAGAAGGCAAAGTGCATTGAGGATCTGTTAACGGCCCAGGTCAAATCGATGATCCTGGAGGGCCGGAAGAACTACCAAGAGCTGAACCCAGACATTCCGCCGAAGGAGGCGAAGAAGATGCTTCCCCTCGTGCGGCTTCGAATCGAGCATGCAGGCTTTCAGCCGATCAACTCGCAACGATTCGCGGGGCCTCTCGCTTCGAAGGTGGCAAACCCGGGCGAGCTGTTGCTGTGGTATCGAAAGCGTCAGGCAAACAACTCCAAGTCGAACAAGAAGGACGAGGACGTCGCGATTGAGGACTTGGCAGAGGAGCTTCGCGAGCGAAACCAAGATACAACGCATCAGATCAACGCGCTTGTCGCGACGATCCTCAAGCAGTCGTCGCTGTCGCTGGTGCCAGAGAATGAGTTGAACGAGAAGATCTTTGACTACGTGTCAGAGAACGAGACCGCCAAGGTGATTGAGCTATACCTCGACGAGTGGCTGGCGAAGCAGCAGGAGAAACTACTCAATGACAACTCTCTGGACGCAGAGCGCCACGATGACATGACGTCCGTGTTGGCGAAGAGCAAGGAGCTGCGAAATAAAGCTATACAAAAGAAGCAAGACCAGCAGGAGGCACATTTGGGGACGCGCACTAGCGCCGCGCGGCTCGGCGGTGCCGATGAAGGTGAGGCTGAAGATGGGGCCTCTCCGAAAACGGCGCAAAACGGTAACGGGTTGGGGATTGGTCTTTCTGACAGCGACGAAGACGGAGACAGTCTGACCACCGGACTGGCCACGCGCAAGAGAGTGCCGGCCGCACCTCAGCCAGCTGCGGTGAAGAAGGCGCGCACTTCGGCTGCTGCTCAGCCGTCATCGGCGCGAAAGCGCAAGGGCACCAGAAAAAAGAAATTTAGTACCGCAAGCGACAGCGATGCGGATTCCGGGGACTTGTCTGACCCGGCCCCTCGCGCGAAGCGGAGCCGCCGCACTGCAGCCACAAAGGCCCGGGGCAAAATCTCGGCCGCAACGGGGTTGGACTCGGACGACGACAAGAGCGCGAGCCCAGGTGACGTCAGTGTCAGCGACGAGGATTATAAGAATCCGGCCCGCAAAGGGCGTGGCAAGGCCAAGAAGAGCGCAAATTCCACGACTTCGGCGCGGCGCAACGTTCCAATCGTCGCGCTGGACTCTGACGACTCTGAATAGCTGCACTGACTCCTTTTCTACTTGGCGCAGGGCGGCGTCCCGTGCGCTGGCGTTCTGCTCCAAGCGTTGGTCGACAGCGGAACACAAAACCACATTGATTGACAATGAGAACTAAACAAACCAACCACATTGATTGAAAACCTGAGCCCAACCCCACCGCACCCAACCCAACTTTTTGGGAGCAAAGGTCAAAGCGAGCCATAGCCCTGCAGGCACAACCAGGCCCAAACACCTGCATGAACTGCCCTTGTCGCCTACCTGCGCGTGTCAACACAATGGGGCACTCTTCTATATAAAACAGCCTTGCCCGTGAACCAACTTGAGATAACTTGCATAAACTGCAACTTTCAGTTATTTCCGCTTTTCGCTTTTTCTTTGGGTTCTGTTTCTCATATTTTCTGTTTATTGTACGTTGGTCATTACCAGACTGAGCCGCAAGTGACCTCACAGCACTGCAACCACGCATCAAGACAAACAGGAGCAGCTACAACAACAACAACAACAACAACAACAACAACAACAACAACAACATAACCACTTGGACTCTTTGGGAAGGAGCTAACCGCACCGTCCGCATGTACGTACGGTACACGTACACATACACATGCACACAGCCACGTGTACTGTCCATCGTCGCACATCTTTTGCAATTTCTCTTTCATGTTCATGTCCAGAATTCATGTTCTGAATTTCTGAATTTCTGAATGAATGAATGAATGAATGAAAATTGGATCAATGCTTTGCTTTGCTTTGCACCTCTTCCGCCCTTACCCTACCCTACACCCTAACCCTATTCAATAACTGAATTTTTCCCACATTACACATAACTGCGTCTACTCTCTCCTAAGCCAACGACGGAACAAACTAGTCCTTCGTCCAACCAACTACTACCCCAGTCAGTTATCCTTTACCCAGAAAGTCCTAATCGCAGCTTACCTCTGCCGACTATCCAATGCTACATCCTTCTACGATACCAGACTCCTACCAGTCAGGTAACTGCGCCACGAGAAGCAATCGGCAAATGCGTTTCTCAGCGCGTACACTATCAGCGTGTCCCCCCAAAATCCCACCGTTTCTCCTAAGTTCCCTCCTAACTAGCGCGCACCCCAAACCCCCCACACACCCCACAGGAACGTATTTTCCTTACCAAAATCTCCATCAAGTGCCAAGCAAAAAAGATGGCCGACACAGAGCAAGTGTCCCCGCAAACTGTCCTCGTCTGGCTCCTCACTCCGACGCCTTCTTCCTGGGTGTACGCGCTCCTCCTCTCTCTGTACTCGCTCGCCGTCGCGCACACCGTGCATACGTACGCCCAAGTGTCCCCGCAACCCTCCGCGTCCGCGCGGCTGGGCACGGCGCTGGGACGCTGCTTGACGGCGGGTTTCGGGGGAAGTGTCCTCGCAGGGTGCGCGCTGGGAGTGTCGCCGGCGTCGGTGGTGTGGGACGAGCGCCACCTGTGGGCAGGTGTCCTCGCGTGCGCCGCGTACCGGTCCGCGGGGACCGTCGGCCGCCTCGCGAGGTACGCGGCGGGGACACCTGCCGCCAAGGCCGCCTACGAAACGTTCCGCGCCAACGTCCTCCTCGCCTGGCACGACAAGGCCCTCCGCGCCCTCTCGGCGTACGATAACTCCCACAGCAAAAGTGTCCTCGCGCACACCCTGGCGCCCGTCCTCGCGGCAGCTGTGGGGGGCGCGGGCGGCGGCATGCTCCTGGCGGCCGCGGACACCCGCATGCGCCGCGTACCCTGGCAGTGGAACCTCCGCAGCGCCCTCCTAGCCGCCGCTACGTACCGCCTGTACGCGCTCCTCGAGGACACCTGCGCAGCTACTGTGGGGACTACTACTGTGGGATCTACTGTGGGGACTAATGAGGTGGTGAGGGCGGCGCTGGTGGCGGCCATGGCCGCGGTCAAGCTGGCAAAGGTGGACAAGCAGGTGGATGAGGGACTGAGGAACGCTTTGGATGCCGTGGTGGAGGCGGTGGGACTTGTTGGACTTGTGCAAGAGAGGAGTCCGGTCTCGGGAATGGCCAAGGAGAGCAAAGGTTGCAAAGATTGCAAAGATTACAAAGGTTACAAGGACAGAGCGATCGATGGAAGCAATGGAAACTATGGAAACTATGGAAACGATGAATGCAATGAAAGCAATGGAAACGATGAATGCAATGAAAGCAATGGATATGATGAGAAAGATGGATATGATGAAAGCAATGGATATGATGAAAGAGATGGAAGCAGTGGAAACGATGGAAGCAATGGAAGCAATGGGAGGAAGAAGAGGAGCGCAAAGAGTGCGAAAGATGGAGGCGATGCGATGGGTTCCATTCGTTCCATTCGATTGACGGGCTCGATGAGTGGCGAAAGCGAAAATGAAAATGAGAATGAAAGCGGTTCGGGGGAGAATGCGGAGAGCAACGGCGGCAGGGACGGGGTGCGAAGGAGGCGTGTGACGACGACTGTGGGCAAGGGCAGGGGCAAGGGTAGGGGCAGGAGCAAAAGCAGGGATGGTAGGAGGAAGCAGGAATGAGGTGACATGGCATGGGCTGAAATGAATGCTGGGTTCTGCTGGGAGCAGCCAGTGTGAGTTGCATGTGCGATCGGCTTGGCTTTCCGTGGTTGACTGTGCTGATTCGCGGCACAGGAAGCAAAGTTCCATTTGTTGGTTTTGCTGCGCTGATTCGGCATCATCTGTGCTTTCGAATTGCACTGCTGCTTTCGACCAATCAAAACAGCTTTAAGAAATGCCTCAGCGAACACGAGATTGGATAACAAGCTTTTCACATAAACAGTCAATCAAGAAGAGCAAAGAGGCTTGCTCCACTTCGGACTCGCTGAGGCCACAACGTGACCTTGCGCATGAAAACGTATGGGTGTGGTAAAACACGCATCTTTCCTCGCGAATGTATATGAAATGTATCGACCAACATGTTTTCCTTCTCTAGTAGCATGCTTTTTGTTTGTTTGTTTGTTGGTGAGGAAGGTGCTTGCAAGAAGACATGCGTTTCAGCAGGAGACAACGTTCAAAATTCTTTGCATTCATATAGATTCATTCATAAAGACAAACTGGAAGACAAGCGCAGAAAAAGCAGGAGCCACAACTGCGGGCGGCCGGGAAAGCAAGCCTTCAGTCGCGGATCCAATCAAAGAAATCTGCGTTGATATAATATGTCTCGCGCAGTTGTGAAACAATTAAAAGAGCGGAACCTCAATCGAGTCCGCCCAGCACTGGGACAACTTGTGCGCGTTTCGCTGTTCGCGCGGCGCCTGAAGCGGTCTTCTCCTTACCCGCTGCCGTATCCTTTCCTCTTGTGATATGACGCCATCTCATCATCGCGCAGCTGCAGGTGCTCGCTCAGCTCCTCGGACAGTTTCCCGCGAAGGTTGTTAGAAGCGGCCGCGCTGCTTCTGGCGCTGGCCAGCGACATCAGCATGGCCACCACGAGCACAGCGAGCCACGCCTTCCCGCACATCTTGTCTTGTTCGAACGAAAGCGTACTCCGTACCGGTTGGATCGTCCCAATACGGGTTTGCTGATGCCCCAATCACCCAGTACTTGTGGTTCGTCTGTCAGTGAGTGAGTGAAAGGAAAGGAAAGGAATGCAGACTTTCCTTCTGACGTGCGCTGCTAATGTGTAAGACCCGCCAAGTGAGTCGAATCACCAAGTGAGTTTGTTGGAATGAGATCTAGCTGCTGCTGCCCACCCCAATCCAATGTTATACTTCTGAACTGTAAAAGTTATATGCTGTGTGGGACTCGCCTCTTTGCTCTCTGCTCTGCTCTCTGATCTGCACCAGCAGAGCACGTACGGATATGTTCGGCGCTGGCTGGAGCGGGGATAGAGTCTCTCGATCTCTGCATCATGATTGTGATGATGATGCTCTCTGCCTTTGCGTCGTGCTTGCCAAGTGACTGCGACTTGCAACGCTTTTGTATGAGCTGTTGGACGGCTTAGGCTCTTGTGCTTGTGATTTCACAGTCAATTTGATTTTCTTCATTGAAACTTGAGAAAGAGTGAGCGAAGAGCAGACTGTTGTTTGTGCATTGCGCTCAACGTTCGCTTCAACGCTGGTGAACCCAAGTTTTTTCAGGCATTTACGCTTTCCTTGTTCTTCAACCGAAACAAAATGTCTAAACGTTCACAGTGGTCGTGCTTGTCGCAAAAAAAAGATCTGACAGAACTCACAATCAATACAACACCTTTTTTAGGACTGGGTAGAATTTTTGAATCCTTTCGGAGCCACATCTGAATCTTTTCAATCGTGTGTCCCACCATCCAATCTACTCAAATCGCTAACACTTCCATAGGACCAGCCTTGGGGTTATCCAGGGTCACGGGAATTTCTAGCGCCGGTATAGGCGAAAGTAATAGAACGAAAACAATTCGATCTCTTCATTTGGAGGTTGTGAGGGAGAGTCGACTGTCAATCGAATTCACGATGACTGGCGATGGCAGTAAGGCGTGCTAGCTTTTAGGGTAGTGTGGGTGTGAACAGGAAGTGGCGGAAATTGGATGAATGAATGATGATTGACTGTGAACATTCACATGTCAATGAAATTCAATGGTTGATTGATTTCAAGACAGGAAGATGTTATTGCGTATTTAATTTAAAAGAGTAAAAAGGAAAAGAATGAACAGGCACAGAGAACTTTGAAAGCGGAGCTTGAATTGCTTTACTGCAGTTGAATTCAAAATTGATGTGAGAATTCCAAGTGCGTACTAGTACTCTGAAGTTAAAATGCGATCTGATTGGCAGTCAATTCTTGCTTGAGATCTTGAGATCGAGATAAGCTTACTCTTGCATCGCAGTCAATCTTGAAGATCAGTCGAAACGATAGCTTTGGCTATGAAAGTTGGAAGTTGGGGTTAGAGTTGTGATGTCAATTCTGAACTGTGACTGGCAAGGTCCATACGGTCTACTGCACTTGATGGATTATCTCGCTGCACGTTAGCGCGAGTAAGCGCGTGTCCAATGTCGCAGTGTTTTCAACCAAAGCCATGAATAAGCGCCTCTCTGCTTGTCAATTTGTGGCGCGCTGCCAGCTGCCCTCGCGAGGAAAGGCGAAACCAACGCTTTTTATGCTTTCGAACGAGACAGTTGGGATATCCTCTCAGCCGCGGCAGCATTGGCGGGGAAGTTCCTGAAGATGGATGTCAGATCTAACGAGGTTCCAGCCGTTCATCTAGCTTCATTGCACATGCCGTTTCGCGATTGAGCGGACTGGCCCATTGGGTGAGTGACTTCCATATTTTCTTGCAACAGGATGGACACAGTCGGGGGTGTCCGTGCATGTCTTTGCGAGGAGCGCCCGTCCTCGAAAATGGGCACGCCGGGAGTGGCCGCATGGGAGAATTGCTCTCCTAGCTAATGCGTGCATAGTACTGCTCCAGCACAATTCGACTACTCTCGAAAATGACACTTTTCGCCGAGCGAATCAAGCGAGACTTTCAGTTGCGCTCAGCAAATGTCAGATACAATGCCCTGTGAGATGGAGATGGATTGAAAACGGCAAGCGATGGCGTGGACGAGGAGAGACGCATGATGCTGTGTCAGGTCGGCTTCTCAGGATCCTTGCGCAGGAAGGAGCAAAAACCTAAATTCTAAAAAACCTTCGCCAGCGCAGCACACTCACACAGGGTCCTCCACTCCAAGCGGACGCAATCAAAATTCGGCAATCAGAAAGAGGGAAAATGAATAAAATGAAGCATCAACATGAGTACTAATGGCGCACGGGAGCAGTCTGCAGCCAGGCTATGCTCTCCCTCTCTCTCTCCTGTCCGCACGGCACCGACATCTGACACTCTCAGTACTCGCTGTCAGCAACGGCGTGTTAATCTTGAGACGAACTGTGAAATGGTAGCTCACAGGGTAGATCAGATTCGTTCAGAACTGAAATGAGTCGAATCCCTTACAAGTCGCATACAAACAAGCACCTACGACAGTGTACTCAAAGTCAGTACACGACCTATTCGTACTCACTGTCAGTACACGTTCGTCTGAGCTCTCCCGGGCCTTTTCCCTTTCCACGAGGGAGTCCTTCTTGTTGCCCTTGTGCATTCTTTGTTCAGATGCGCTAGTGTCACTGCTTGGACGAGCAACGACCTGGGCTACAGACAAGATATGCATGGAGAAAGTGGAGAAGAAGGAAGGCGTTCTCGTCGTGAATACTGTGAATTGGGAATGAATCGATCCTATTCCTTTTACAAAACAGCCAATTCGTGTTCACAGTCGTCGCCAGTCTCTCCAAGTCGTTGCGGAAGGTTTGTGAGCTGGTGCAGTACTGGCGGCAACGATGCGGGACCTTTCTTCTCTCTCAAGTGGCTGTGCCCTGGGCTCTCAAGGAATGCTGTCTGGGGTTTTACTTGAATTTTGTTCGTTCTCTTCATGAACAAATTGCCATCATAGTTTTCGAAAAGAAGAGGACTCGAGCTCCTGGAGAACCGGGCATCTATTCCAGCCGAAACGTCTGGTTCCAACTCTTGAAGCGGCTCTACTTGGCACAGAGTCAATTATGGAGCTAGCTAGAAGAGCCGTGCGAACGAAAATAACGAAGCTACATATCAGGGTATTGCCCGTTGAGATGATTCCGCCGAAGGGGTCCATCACCAACTTGAAACCGTTTCTGAGGGCGTCTGCTGCTGATGGAACTGTCAACTTTGGTCAATTGCAGCTCGGACGTGCGTATTTATACAGGTTGTGTGGCCCAGTCAGTAAGCCCGTTCTTACTGAGAAAATTTTCATTGGAAAGTTATCCATAGAGAGACCTATCTACGAGCTCATCAAACGAGCACAAGTAGCACGGCCGACAGAGCCGACAGGAGCTTGCAGGACTCGGAATTGTGGACCATGATGCCATCAAAGACGTCATACGGCTTCGGGAAGCGAAGCCACGAAGTGCAGCGTGAACAAACCCTATCGGAAGTTGGGGTCGTCACAACTGGGAGCAAACCAGAACTCATCCGAACTCTAAAGCTTAGCCCAGTCAGGCCATTCAGTCTAGGTCACTACTCTCGTATGGACGAGGTATCGTCACGTGACTCCGACGGCTTGGGTGGGGAGAACATAAGGCGTTTAAGATCACGATGACGGATTTGGAAGCTATTCTTTCTCGCTTTATTCTGGATTGTAAGGTTGAACTCGGCGGAGGTCTGCGGGCTCTGAGGCCTGAGAAATTTGATCGCTGCCCAGCGAATAATCGGTGTGTGACTTATTGTACACTGCCATTGTACAAAGAGATTTGATTCTCTTTCTTGAAGTTTGGTCGGAGGGGGGTAAATGAGGATCAGCCTCGCGCGAAAGAATTAAGGTCGTCAGATCTTGGCTTTGACTTTGAAGTCGTCGATCGGGTCCAATTTATGTCCATAGTGGCGACGAGTATGCAACGTTCAGGTTAATGTACGGCCTGAACTAAATGACGGTCGGTACAGTTTCAGGCTCGCCTGGACTCACAGTCAGTCAGGACTAGTTCGAGTCGCTTGGGTAGAGCGTTCGACGTGCTTTATCGGAGTGAAGCTTCCATGCCGGACAGCGGACGACAGATATACTGCCTCTGTAATCGTTTGATACTCGAGCGAGAGGGTGTGCCATGAGTCCAGCGTCAAGCTCGCCACTGCGAAAGGAACCCACGACCATCACTCGAGTAAGAGTCAAAGGACTGCGCTAGACCCTGTGCACACGATTTCGAAGAATCTTGATGATTCCTACTTCTAAAATGGCAATCTCATACTCGAGTCTAGAGCTAGGAAGAAGCAAGATACATTTGGGACAGTAATTCAACATACTGTCAGCAGTTACTTTCGGCACTTACCACCCTTAAAACATGCTTTACTAAAACAATAGCAAACAGAGAAGAAGGTGGGCGCGGGAAATTCGCGCAGACTTAAGAGCTTTTTAAAGAGACGGGTAAGACCTCGTACACACCTTTGGCTTGACAGTTTGTTGAGGACAAATGCCGTCCTGTGAGGGGGGGGAAAGCATGAAAATTGATTCCTTGTGTTCAGCTGAACTACCACCTCATCCTACCCACTACAATAGCAGTGAGAGAGGTCCAGTACGCCTAAGTATATACTTAGCGGATAGTATGTAGTACTGCACTACAGTTATACTACAGTAATACTTCGATAGCTGTAGCCACTAGTGTTTTCTCAATCAATGTACCGAAAACCTTACCGCGCGCAGAACAAGTTCTGGCCCGTCACCTTCTACTTTTATGGGTAGCGGAGGGTTTGCGAGAACCGGAAGAACCGGACCGGAATAGCTTTCTTTTGAAATAAGGATACCTACCGGTACTTATATCCTGGTACTAGCGACTCGTTCAGGTGAAAGAAGCAGAACCCACTCACACAGAGAGCGATGGAGATGTTTCAGAATGACTGTGAATGAGTAGAATGAGAAGATGGAATGAAAGATGAAATGGAAGATGAAGATGAGACATACTTTGTTGAGTTGTGAAGCGGTGGCGCTGTCTCAATCTGAGCTACGGCCTCTGCACAGCGTAGCGTGGAGCGCTTACACAGCTCTAGCTTGGAGCTTGTGCATTCTGCACAACTCGTATTACTTGAACAGCACGAAACAGAGAGAGAAGTGCGTTGCTGGTTGTTAGTTGTTAGAGGGAGGAAGCAGGAAGAGAATCTGAATTCCGATGAAACAGAACCAAAACGCGCCTTGCAGCAAGTGATTGCAAACTGTGCAAGTCTCTCGAAGCAAGCACGAAAGGAAGAGGGAGAAGAGGTGGCCCACGGAGCGGAACGACGGAGAGACGGTGACAGCCAAAGCAATAGCTTCTCGCGAATCGACTCACTCAAACATAAGGCGGTTTATCTGACCACGCAAAAGTAAACTTGGCGACACAGACCCTGGGGAGATCAGAGGTTGAACATCCAGCTGTCTGACCCGGGCAACAGAGGACGGATGGGTGAAGAGAGTGTCATGAAAGTGTTTCTGTCGCACAGCAGCGCGTCGAACGATCTCGCGAAGAATCTTTGCAGCTT
>BLSF01000149.1:0-27133 GCA_012862575.1 Parietichytrium sp. I65-24A | reverse complement strand
CAATATAACACAACAACCAAAACAATAAGTGTGATAATGATCCTTCCGCAGGTTCACCTACGGAAACTCCGGCTGATTCGGCCATTTTCTCACAGAGTTGTATTGGGTCATCACTGCTCAACTTTATCAGCGAGAAAATCCATTCTCGCCTGTGAACTAGTATTCATCTATTTGATTACTAAGACCCAACTCGCCGCCCTGATGAGTAAGACCTACTTAGATCAACCTAACAATCCAGTGAAAAGTAGCATTCAGCCATCGGCCAGTACACCTGAACATGGACTTTTTCTTGGACATACACTATTCCTTAGTGTCTCAATAAGACAATAAGATCCACTCAATACATCTTAATGTGCACTTATAACAGATTCAGTGTCATGACGGCGCGGAACCTGCCAACATGACATCACCTACGAACTGCTAAAGTTTGGATATAGACAATAGAACAATTTAACCTAATCTTACATTGACTGTCGATACAAGAACTTTGTCATTCTCGTTTTCAGTTGTCCCATCCGAGTCACCGATTGGTAGATGTCTAGATATGAATTCCGAATCACCATTCAACACCGCAACGACACCTGATCCGATGTCTCATAACTTTTTTTGTGTGGCTTCTATGTACACCGGAACAATGTCACCATCTCCAACGTCATTCTCTCATGATCAACATGGAAAAATGTCCAGGTACGAATTTCCATGCGATGAACAAATGAATGACTCGATCAAATGGGTGAATAAAGTAGAACTCTTTTCAAAAAAGTTGACAAAATAATCACCTGCATTATGCTGGTAAATTAAAGTATTACCACTGGTATAGAGTATATCATAAGACTTACAAGTCATATGGTGCTCCTACAACTGCCAAGTTCATACACTTGTCCGTTATTATTGCGACACTCTTATTTTGTGTATATCTATTCACCAGAATTGGTGTGGTGCTCAATTTCACCAAGGACTTATGGTAGGAATAAATACTTGTTCTTTTATTCCAACGGCTTTCTGACTTACGAACACATCTGTTGAGAACGAGAAATCTATTCATGAATTCCAGGAGTTCCATGTTTTTTGAATCGATGTATTGGAACCACTCTTTGAACCATCTTTGGAACCATCATTTGCTGTGGCAGGAGAGTGGTGGTTCCAATGGTGGTTCCACTGGTGGTTCAACACAATAGTTCCACCTTTACAGTTCGCACCTAAAAAAGAGATTATGTTTTGTGGTTACTTGATTTAGGTTATAAAACAACTCCATCGATCTTTCTTTCGCGACTCGTCATGTCGTCGTCCTTGCAAATACGCTCGGTTAAAATAAACACAGCACCGCGCATAACAAATTGCCTTGCGCCACAAATTTTCTCGCCTGCATTTATTGAGCTCCAACAGAAACATGTCTGCGATGTCACGGCGTGACCAGTTTCCCCCCCATTCGTAGATGGGAATCATCGTTAAACGGAAGTTTGCAATTAATTCACTTGTAATCATTCTACGCGCGCGACGATCAGAAATTAGATAACCCAAGTATAGCCTCGCCATGGTCATGTACCATGACTCTGAATGGACTGGAGTCAAATTGAAAGCACACTTTTTGCACACATCTCTGAACACGATTCCTGTCCAAGGGCTTTGAAAAATCCGCCCGTCACTGTAGATCAATGCAACAATCTTTGGATGCATGTAGACGTGTCGCAGTAGGTATTCGCCTGGTACCTCGATCTGCATGGCATCTTCAAACTCTTTGATGATTTCAGAGCTCAATTCGGGTTCATAACTCTCTTCACTGGAGAAGAACGGAGAACGAGGAAGTTTCTCTAGAAGACTAGAAAACACTAATGGTCCTTCACACCAATCTCGCGCCATCTTGCCCAGAGCATCTTGGTATGAAGCTGGCAAAACATCGTAGAGAGAATGAACTTTGCTTGTGCTTGACATGATTCGTCTTTTTTTTAATTGAGAATTATTACATACCTATCTATCTATCTATCACATACCACACTGAATTCTCTTCCGCAGGTTTCACCCATGCTTCGAACAAGTATTTTACCTGCATAATGCTGGTGTTTGGAGGTGATATATATAGAGGTATAAAGAAAGAAAGAAAGAAAGAAAGAAAATGAGTCGCCCACGTTGCACAACTTGTGGCAAATTTCAACATCAGGAGGAGGAGGAGGTACATTTGTATAAATGCTCACAAAAAGGCTGTACATTTGGAACGGACTATATGGACAACATTTTTATACATGAGATGTGTTGTCGCAAATGTCCTATGTGTCAAACAATATATGGCAATTCAGACGAGTTGATAAAACATATTTGCAATGATTGTGCAATGCCAAATATTCAATATCATTGCCGATTTTGTAAAAAAAGGTTTTACGGTTATCCTGGTTACCTAATTCATACCCTACATCAGCACACGATACCTGAATAACTTGATTTCTTTTTTTATTACTTTTCTTCTTCTAAATTCTTCACCACCATTCTTGTATGAATCTGTGTCTTCCAAGCGCGCGTTCGATTGATCTCAATTTGTGTCCAAATAATCTGGAGTGCAGTGATCAATCCAACCAATGCAATGAAAATGAGCACGATTGCAAACAAGGCGCCAACAAGATCATCTACAATCGAATTGTTGTGCTGATGAGATGGTGCTGGTGGCGGGCAGTAACAATTTGGTGCGATGATATTGCAGGTTGGACCATTCGTGCTTTGAGTGGTGCTTGAAGCGGTGCTTGAAGCGGTGCCTCGAGCATTGCTTGGAGTGGTGACGGAAATGTAAAAGATCGAGATGAAACCAATCAATAAAAACGCAAAGAACAATCCAATTGGAAATGTCTCCATTAGACTCTCGACAGAGAAATGAAGCTTATCAGATCGAACGAATACAATGATCAAAAATGAAAAAAAGATGGCTGCACATGACATGACGACAAGAAAGCCCACGATCAGCAGCAGAGTTTGGGCGAGAAACCATGACATGGCAGAGATGCGTTGCATGATGTTCATCTCTTTTACAAACTCGTAATGAAATTTACAGTTGGGACACTGATAGAACGCGTTCAATCCAACATCAGCAACCCGCCAATTGTCCAGACATTCTCGATGGACATATTTGCACGTTCCAGCACACAAGCAAGGTGCAATCAGATCTCCTTTTCCTCCTTTTAGGTCTTCTTCTTCTTCTTCCAGACAAATGCGACATGACTTGGTCATCAATGGCGTCTTTGCATCAATATTATTCTCGCGTGACATTTCATTTTCCAACATTTATTTTTCTCCCTCTCTCTTTTCGTAAGTGTACATGTATATAAGCTTAGGCGGCGTAAAGTTAAAGTCCACCTCCACTATCTACTTAGAATCGCATCATCTAGACATACGACTGACTTAATCTTAAAGTCTACCGCCTTCAAAAACATATATTTTCAGATGTTTTGTCACATAAATTGCTTAAATAACAACAGATGTATTGCTCAGAGCAAGTATCGAAGAGTAAATGACAAACCAACACGTGCATGATATAGAAGCAATCAATGATCAGCGTACAAATTTAATTTTTGTTTTATATGACGATGATGACATCAATAGCGACACCATTGATTTCACTTGTTACGTACGTAACCAATCTGATGAAATCAACATTGTCGCCAACATTAGATCAAATAATTTATTTTCCTAACATACTCTTTGTCGTTTATTGCCATGTAATTTCTCTACAACTCGAGGCGGAGAAACGGATGGAAGGCCATCGTCAATGTTTTTCATCGCCTCCACCAAGGACACGTTCACGGAAGCCGGATGAAGAATAAGGTGGCTGATTTGATTCCAATTTCGAAACCGTGATCTACCAGGCATTAAAACCGCAAGAATTGCATTCAACTCCTGCCTGTGCAACTTGTTGTTTGCCCAGGCAAACCATGATTGGCCTTCTTCCCTCGAGAGCAGTTCGCGACACAACTCACCGCCTTGTACTGATGCAATACAGGCCAAATCAATTACGCAATAGATTCGCTTCCCTATTGCTGAGTTGGACTCCAGATTCACTCCCGAAAGAATGTGCTTGTGCCCGAGGCTTCTATTCGCATCAATGAGAGGGATGAGATGATCTCTCACAATCGACAGACATCTCATCGGGAAATCTGTCTGCTTTACATGCGGCTTAAGGTACATGTCCCAGATCTGTATCACCTTGTCATGCGGCGATAGGACATCATCTAGTGCTACTTGTTGTTGCGGCTGCTGCTGCTCATGTTGATTCGACGTTATCCGATTGTAGGTAATGTCTCTTTCCAGTCGCTGGACATTGTTTTTCAGTTCAATGTTTTCGAGCATCAGACGCTTATTCTTTCGTCGTAGCGTTTCGTTCAGAATCACAATGACTTTAACATTCTCACTGCTGCTGATGCCGCTGCCGTTTTTATCATCCCTCGTTTCATAGTCGCTATGACTTTGATCATCGTCAGTTACCAGTCCAAGGTCACTTTGATCATCATCAGTTACCAGTCCAAGGTCATCATTCTCGCTGCTACTGCTGCCGCCGCCGTTTTTATCATCAACATCATCATTCGTTTCATAGTCGCTATGACTTTGATCATCGTCAGTTACCAGACCAAGGTCATCAATATACTTCTTCTTCTTCTTCTCATCTTCCAAAGAAGAACAACCCATCAGTTCATCACAGTCAATGTTGCCGCTGTCGCTGTCGTTTTTATCATCCCTCGTTTCATCGTCGCTATGACTTTGATCATCGTCAGTTACCAGTCCAAGGTCATCAACATACTCCTTCTTCTTCTTCTTCTTCTCATCTTCCAAGGAAGAACAACGCATCAGTTCATCCCAATCAATGTCGATTGGAGACACTTCGGACTTGCGCGTGACATCAAAGAGGAGCTCCATCGCTTTGCTTTGCTTTGCTTTGCTTGTTCGCAGCGCAGTTGCGGGTCTGATGCGGTTGGGAAGGAAGGGAGGAAGGAAGGAAAGAAGAAAAGTTGAAACCACCCATGCCGTCACTGTTGCTTTTCCAAAAACCAAATGGTGACGGCATTAGTGGTTTCATTACATTCATACGTCATTCATAAGGTCCATTAGATTAAACACTGATTAATTACGTGCACCTCAACGGATTTATTTTCGAACGCTTCAGTGCCATCTCCACTTCCAGAAACTGCATCGTTCGCTTGAGTTTGTTGACTTCATCGTTGGGTTTGCGACACCATTGATTTCACTTCTTTCTTATACATCAATTAATTTGCTCCGTGAGTTAGCCCGATGTCTTCAAAATGTGCGAACTAATGTGATCCCAACGTCGCTTTATGGTATGTCGCTCCATCGCCCGAATCAGCAACAGATTCACCTCTCCTTTGTTTTTGGGCGCAGTGATCCAGGCGACCCAAGATTGGCCTTTCTCACGTGTTGTCGTCGCTTGCCCCCCGCTGTTGATGATTGGAGACATACAAGCCAAGTCAAACACTGCAAACAACTTTTTAGCAAACCCCGAAGAAGAGTCCATCCCGTCAATCCCAGCAAAAATATGCGGGAGATTATGGTTGCGATTCGTGTCGATGACGTTTACCAAATGGTTTCTGAAAACATCCACACACCTTTGTGGAAAATCATCGTTTTTCACATTGGGCTTGAGATAGGTCGACCAAATGTGTTCGAGATGTTCAAGCGGAGTCTTGAATGTAGTTACCAAAGTACTTTGTTCTCCAGTCTTCAAACGTTTTTGAGTCATTTGCGCTTCAAGTGACTCTACATTTCGCTTGAGTTTATTCACCTCCATGACCGACTTTCGATACTTTATGTCCAACGATTCCTTGTTTTTCGATTCTCGGATTTGAGCCTCAGTCTCCAGAATGCGTCTAATCTGGTCTTGTTGTTGATCCTGCTGACGTTGTGGCAAACATATACACCTCACACCAGCCGATTCCGCAATTGAGCAAATGGCATCAATTTGCCCGGGAAAATATTCACAGTCTTTCGGCACACTTTCCCAGATACTTGACTCGTTCTCGATTTCACCAACTATGTCCCCAGACCGGTCGAGACGTTGGGCTGCAATGAAGCATGCTTTATTGGCCTCCACAGCATGCATTTCTGGAAGGTAATGCTTGCGTTCGGTTGACTTTTGTGCGTTGTCTGACCATCCCAGTAACAGATGCCGCTCAGATTCTAGTGCACCGCGTACTGTGAGCATAGAAGTACAATACCCACGAATGAGATGGAAATTATGACTGCTATTCTCAAAGAGTTCCAAGCTTCCAGTGCTGAAGGCAGTTGCCAGTAGTAGACCATTGAAATCCTTTGACCATGTCATCTCGCTCTTTGCGTGCTGATCGCTTGTAATAAAGAGCAACTCTGTGAACCCGAGATCACGAATGTCTTTGGTCTTGTTGAGTTTCTTCCCGCTCCTGATGCTGCTGCTGCTGCTGTGTGATTGTGGATCCACCTTCGGCTGATTCTGTAGATATGCAATATACTGTGACAGACAAACAATTGCATCGATTTGTGGGTCAATGTGTCTCACGACTTTACAATGAAGAGTCGTCATCAAACCCTTTTGCGTCTTGCCCGTATGGTAAGAAATGATATAACCCTCCTTGTTGTTTGAACGATTGATATCCCCGACTCGCATCCGGTTGTACGCCACAAGCCGAAGACCTGTCACTGACGAAATTGCAATCATTGCCCTTAGTGCCATCATATACTTTGTAAGCAAGAGGTCATCTAGGTTTGCAAGTTTTTTAAACGTTTCCACCAGGTAACATCGTTTCGAGATCCCCATTGCCGATTCAAAATGATCTGCGGTAGCACTGCATTGCTTCTTCATCACAGACGCGCTAGTAGAACCTAGGTACACGATCCATTTACGCAAGCATTGCTGGAACTTTGCCACATCCATCAGACTGTTGCTCTTGCTATTGCTGTTACTACTACCACCGTTCAATTCTTTTCCGAATCGCTGCTTTCGCGGTGATTGCTGCTTTCGATGTTCTTCACGCATGAGTATACGCACGATATTATTCACCTCCTTTTCATCGTACGGAATCTTCCAGCGATCGAACGCTTCTCTCAAACGTCGAGTCATCGTTCCACCCGTTGCATTCTGTTTCCTCTGCTGATATTCAATAAATTCGGCAAGGTACTTGGACGTGAATGCACACACTGCATCACGATTCTCCTTTGCTCGTAAGGTAGATCGAAAGTGTTCAAGAAACGTTTCACGATCGCCACCCACAAAGGTACAACGATCTGCCATGGATTGGACAAACTGTCTAATTTTGGCGTCTTGCTTTTTGTAATGAGCCGACAGTTTCTTGCCAGTACCACCAACGCCAGTACCACCAACGCCTTCAGATGAACTCGCAGTCTCTGAGTCACTGCCGTTGACTGACAATGTTGTTGCAGTGCTAGTGGCGGTAGAGAGAGCCGCGCCATTTTTCACAAGGAATGACTGAACAATGGCATTGTTACTAAATTCGACATCTCCGATATCATCGCGATCGTCACCAGACTTTTTTACGATCATGATACGAATTTGCTGTTGCGTCGGTGCTAAAACTGCTTCAACTTGTGCTGGTGACAACGGAGGTTTTTGTTCATGCGCTTCATTCGTCACTTCAACAACATCCGAAGAACAACGCATCAGTTCATCCCAGTCGATGTCGGCCGGAGAGACTCCGGACTTGTGCGTGACATCAAAGAGGAGCTCCATCGCTTGCTTTGCTTTGCTTTACTTTGCTTTGCTTGCTTGGTCGCACAGCGCAGTTGCGGGTCTGATGCGGTTGCGGTTGCGGTTGGGAAGGAAGGAAGGAAGGAAGTTTGAAACCACCCATGCCGTCACTGTTGCTTTTGCAAAACCAATTGGTGACGGCACTAGTGGTTTCATCTAGTCATTCATAAGATTCATTAGTAATTCATTACGTGCACCTCAACGAATTTATTTTCGAGCGCTTCAGTGCCATCTCCACTTCCAGAAACTCCATCGTTCGCTTGAGTTTATTGACTTCATCGTTCGTCTCTCGATACCTACTTTCCAGCTCGCGGATTTCATCCTTTAATTCGCGATGGTACTTCTTCTCGACTGATTCTTCTTCCGCAATGGAGCAGATGGCATTAATTTGCCCGGGATAATAGTCACAATCAGTTGGCACTCGCTTCCAGGTACTTGGCTCATCCTCAATTTTTTCGCCGCCAGCCGTAGACGATAACCTGTTCAAACGCTGGGCTGCAATGAAACACGCTTTATTGGTCTCTACTGCATGTAATGGTTTGGGTGACTCTCCCAGTAAAAGTTCTCGCTCAGATTCCAATGCACCGCGGATGGTAAGCATGGCATTACAATACCAGCGAATTTGATGGAATTTCTTGTTACTCTTTTGGAAGAGCTCCGAATCGCCGGTGGCAAAAGCAGCTGCGATCAGTAGGCCATTAAAATCTCTCAACCAGGTCATCTCACTACACAGGTGCTGGTCGCTTGTAATAAAAAGCAATTCAGGAAACCCAAGATCACGAATGTTGTCTTTGAACCGCCTTTTGGTTGTTGGCCTAGACTGCTGCGCCACTGAATGCTTTTGTAGAAATGAAATGTACTGTGACAGACAGACAATCGCATCGACTTGGGGATCTTTATGCCTCACTGCCTTACAATAAAGTGTCGTCGCCGTCGCTGAATCCTGGTAAGAGATGATAAGCCCGTCCTTGTTGCTAGAAAGTTTGATATCTTCGATTCGCATCCGATTGTACGCTAAAAGTCGAAGACCTGTCACTGACGAAATGGCAACCATCGCCCTCAATGCCATCATATACTTGGTCAGTAATAAATCATCCAATGCCATCATTTTGGTCAAACTTTCCACCAAATTGGATCGTTTTGAGCATTTAAAATGATCTACTGCAGCACTGCATTGTTTTTTCATCATGGACGCACTGGTCGATCCTAGGAACTTGATCAATTTACGCAAGCATTGCTCGAATTTCACCACTTCATTCACAAACATGCTATCACTCATCAGTTTTCGTTGTTTTAGTGGGGACTGGGACTGATGCTCTTCACGTAAAAGTTCGCGAACGACGACATTGACCTTGTTCTCATCGTATGGAATCTTCCAGCGATCGAACGCTTCCTTCAATCGACGAGTCATTGTCCCACCAGTTGCATTTTGTTTCCTCCGCTGATACTCACTAAACTCGACAATGTAATTGGACGCGAATGCACTCACAGTGTCACGATTCACCTTTGCTCGCAAAGTTGACTGAAAGTAATCGATAAACATTTTACCATCGCCGCCTATAAAGTCGCATTGCTCGGACATGGCTTTCAGAAACTTTTTGATTCTCACGTCTTGCGCTTTGAATTGAACAACCTGAGGCACATCACCAGGGTTTTTGACGATGACGATGAGATGAGGTTGCGGTTGCGGTTGCGGCTGTGGCTGTGGCTGCGGTTGTGGCTGCGGCTGCGGCGACACCAGCTCTTTTTTTAAAAGAATTTCTTCGCCCAGGACATCATCATCATCATAAGAAGAAGAAGAAGCAAAATGCATCAATTCATCCCAGTCCAGGTCGTCGTTGTCTGGTGAGGCAACATTGGATTCGCATATGGTGGCATCAAACTCAAAGAAAAGCTCCTCGTCATCCATTGTGTTGACGTGACGTAGTTTGCTTCGCTTTGCTTGAGCGCGGTTTGTAATTGCGGGTCTGGCCTGGAGTGGACTGGTCTGGTCTGCTCTGGTTTGCTTCTTGTCCGTTGCGCTGCGTTAGTTTACAACGGACTTTTCCGTCTCGAATGATTTTTTTTTACGACGAACGAATAAATGAATGAAGGATTCAAGCAGTCAAACCATCCTTGCCGTCACAATCCTTACGGCACTGGTGGTTTCACTTGCGTCGCATCTACTACGGAACCAGGACGGCTTTGTTACGTCCGAACGAACAACGAACTATTTCCATAACACCATTGGCCGCTTTGTTACGTCCAGACGAACAACGAACTATTTTTATATACACAAAATATAAGTTCATATTTCCAAATATTCCCACTACTACTACCACGTGCACACTCTGACACGAGCAACAGAAGCAACAAGAAGCAGACACGCAACTGCATGTTGCTTTCATCTATCCGTCCGTCCCTACCTACCTACTATTTTATCTGTTACAAGCCAAAGTGCGCCCGCCTTCGGCGGTCTTCTTCGTGCTTGAGAGTTGCGCGTTCACAGTCCATCTTCGCGAGTTGCGTCTGCCGAAGCCAGGCTTACTCGGTGCATAGGCTCTTGAGTAACGCCATGCCTTCGGCAGGCGTACTCAATCGCCTAACGGGAGGATCGGATAGAACTGCCTTACGGCAGCTCTATTCCTCTCCGTAGAATGCGACGTGCAAAGCAGTAGAACGAAACGTGCATTCACTAGGCAGCTACCACTCCCTTTTCGCCGTACAGTTTCCACTTGCTGGGGGATTAGCAAATGTGGTCAGATTTTTTTAGATGTAGATGCTACCAGAAAAAATAAAAGTATTATTTCACACGTTCACTCAGGGGTTACATGTTACATTTTCACTCACTCCAGTCACCACGTGGAAATAGTAGCAAACTATAAGACGTCACGAGAGGGTGCCTGTTACATAGAAGAAATGCTATGATAGCTTATAGTCTATCGAGGGGGGGGGGCTTTGTTACAGTACAATGGAAGAATCCACTTTCGTCGGCGCGGATGTGGAAAGGACTAAAGGAAGAGTCTTAGTAACAACATAACACACACAATAATGGAAGAAATGGACAATGGTCGTAAGATCCTTCTATTAGCAATATAGTGAAAGGTAGAGTCTTAATAGCTATCTAGCGTGTCAACGAGTCTTCCGTTTCTTGTTCATACACTCTATGCAGAAAGAAAATGGACAATGGTGTCGCACACACGTCTGTTTCCCCCGACAGCGCTCACCTGTTCACCCATCCGCCCGTGACATAATCCATCCTACTCAACTCTTATGTAAGCTCAGTAACAAGTTTTGTGAATCAATCTCTTCCAAGGGACAGTTTTCGACTGAGCAGCAGTCCCCGTTCCCTGGGCAGTAGTTCATTGCCTTCCAGTCACCGAACAACAAATGGCGCCGGTTCCAATGGATGCGGATGCGGACTTGTTTCTCATTCCAAACGAAGTTAGCTTACAATATGCCCTTGGAATACTACTACTGGTACACATGTATTCATTGGAGAAAGAGATAGTTTATATCCTTCAAATACTACTTGTCTTTACATGTGAGCAAATTGGGGGATTATGGAACCTCGTCCTTGAGTTCTGGATTGTGGACGTTTTTTTACTATCCATTACATATTTTTTGCTGAGTTTGGACAACTACAGAGATGAAGTTCTGCTTGCTTACGATGCCTTAGGTTACTTGATATCGTTGGTATTTCTTGGCATATATTTGGGAAGATTATCACACCGATTGACAACTCCTGTAATGGCTATGCAATGGTTGGTTTCGAAAAAACTTGATGAAAATCAGTCACGCTTTGATGGCTCTATACATGCATTTGCGGTTTTTGTTACGCATATGATTTTGTGTTGGCTTATGTTCGTACTTGCGATCGTTGCACAATTTGCTATGTGCAAGCTTATGAACGCGATTGTGCACTTTGGTGAGGTGTGGATGATACAGGCCATCCACGACAATATCGGCGGTTTCGATTCCAAGAACACGCAGAAATACATACAGAGAAACGCGGAATTGGGAAGCTCGATATCGGGATTGGTTCCCCTGACGGACATATACATGGAATGTGTGGGGATATTGTTTGGTTCGTTCCTTTATGCGTCTCTAATACTAATATGCTTGTACTCAATATGTTGGGTTATCTCCCAAGTTGTGTATTTGGTCGACCTCTTTGCGAGGCGGCACCGGGAACTGGTTGCGGGCATGTTTTCGTCGACCGCTACCCTCGCGTTTACACTCGCGCTTATGGTCCCAATTGCGATTACGCTTATGAAAACACATCCACCCGTGTATGCAGTCTGTCTTGCGTTCGTTGGTGTGATGGTTTTACAACCAAAGCGGATCGTTGCCCTCATGGATACATTCGTGAAAAAAATGACATCCAACGCGCTTTGTACCCAATTCAGTGTGATATATACAACAAACGACAGTATCGAGCGGACCGTTGCGGCCATGGACGAGTATCTGGACCATGCTGGCGTGCAAGAATGTGCATGCAGAGGGTTTGTATACCTTGCTTATGATTATCTTTCTTCTATTCGTCATAAAGAAAAGTTGATGCAACTAGGTGCCGGTGAGCGGATCGTTGCGGCCATGGAAAGACATCTGGACCATGCGGGCGTGCNACACTACTCGTTGAAGACCTTGCTTATCGTTATAGTACCGAGTTGATGGAACTAGGTGCCGGTGAGCGGATCGTTGCGGCCATGGAAAGACATCTGGACCATGCGGGCGTGCAAGAGCATGCGTGCAGAGCGCTTAAAAACCTTGCTAATGGTTATTGTACCGAGTTGATGCAACTAGGTGCCGGTGAGCGGATCGTTGCGGCCATGGAAAGACATCTGGAGCATGCGGACGTGCAAGGAAGTGCATGTCTAGCGCTTGCAAGCCTTACTGAGAATCATCCTGAGAATCTAAGGAAATTTGTGCAGCTAGGTGCCCTTGAGCTACTCGATGCGGCCAAAAAAAAAAAATTATCTGGGCCGTGCGGACGTGCAAGAATGTGCATGTGGAGCGCTTGCAAACCTTGGTGCGAATCATCTTGAAATTAAAATCAGGCTGATGCAACTAGGTGCCATTGAGCGGATCAACAAGGTCTTGGAAACTCATCCGAATCATGAAGGCGTGCAAAACGCTGCAAACGGAGCGCTTTCGATGATCAGAGTTGAGATTCCCTCTGCCAAAGAAAATGCTCCGGATAAAAGTGAATGCCGAGTGTGCTTTGAGACGCTCGAATGTAATGGGGAGCTTCAACCTACCGCTTTCCAATGCGGACATGTGGCATGCAAGGCGTGCTCTGCGCGGTTGGTCAAATGCCATATCTGTCGCCAGCGGGTCCAGACGAGGACTCCGATTTTCCTGAGTTGAGGTTATTTTCGTTGGGAATGATTTATTTTTTGAAAAATGAATGGGTGATTCAAGCAGTCAAACCATCTTTGCCGTCACAATTGGTTGCATTGAACCATCCTTACGGCACTGGTGGTTTCACTCTCGTCGCGTCGCATCTACTACGGAACAAGGACTGCTTTGATACGTCCGAACGAACAACGAACTATTTCCCTAATATCATGGACGGCTTTGTTATGTCGGGACGAACAACGAACTATTTTTTTAATGAACTACTGTTTTGTACAATAGCCGCTAGCTCGGCTGGACCAGATTAACATTGGGGTACATGTGACATCATATGGACGAACAACGAACTATTTTTTATATCTACAAAATATAATTTAATATTCATACTACGACCCCGTGCACACTCTGACACAAGCAACAGGCCGGAGCACAAGCAGACACGCAACTGCACGTTGCTTTCATCCATCCATCCGTCCCTACCTACCTACCTGTCTACCGAGACGCGCGCGCGCGCGTGCGCTTCCAACCTCACCAGCCAGGAAAAAAAGAATGGAGCAGTTGCGGCAGGACTTGAAGCTCGACAACCCTGAGCAATCACGCGACAGGGTAGTGCGTGCACTTGGGTTGAGTGAGGCAGATGGCGATGTACTCGAGGTGATCAAGGACAGTTTGGGCTTGCAGTCGACGAGCTTTACGTTGCGTGGACCGCGATGGGAGGTGCCGCTGTTTATCAAGGTGGTCCCCGAACACTCGTACAAGGAGCAAGCAAAGGAGCAGCGAGACAATGTGCGCATCAAGGCGGAGGAGTGGGCCAGGACACTTGGAAAAGACGAGGATGCCATCAAAGAAGCCGGGCAGGATGCTCTTGCCGAGTATGACGAGAAATGCCCACCGTCACTGGCGATCATGGAGCCTACCGATCAACTAAAGCTCGAGCGTGCGTTTTTGCGCAAATGGTGGAAAGCTGCAGATGATGGCACCTTGTTGCTACCAGAAGACACCAAGCTGGTCATTCCAAAATTGTTTGAAGGTCCAAAGGTTTTTATTGACCCTGAGGCCGAGGAGAAACACCCGACGATGCTGGTCATGGAGGATCTCACGGCGCGTGATTTCAAGACACAGAAATACACGGACAATATTGATTTTGACCAGAGTGAGGCATTTGCGATCGCGCTTGCTGATTTTCACATTGCTCTATGGAGCATCCGGGACCAGTTTGAGTTCACCGAGTCTATGAACAACGACACTGCCATATCCATGGGTAGACAGATTCTCCGACACTCGCTTGATCAGGCCATTGAAATATGGCCGTTTCATCAAAACTTCAAGGAGCACATCAACGAACTAAAGTCAAGCAAGGAGGCAATGATCGAGTCTTTTGGTGATAATATAGGCGGCGCCAAAATTTTGAGCCACGGCGATCCATGGGCACACAACGTCATGTTCAATAATTGTGGTAACATTGCTCTTGTAGACTTTGGATCGGTCAGGTTCATGACTCCGCATGAAGATTTAGTCGGTTTTTTGGGTACTTTATCGAATGGGGCGTGTCTAAGCTTGAAGCCGGAGAATAAATCAGTATATGCCAAGTACATGTCCCGTATCAACGATTTATCTCCTGATCTTGCGAAGTGCTTTCCAAAAACGTCTTCCAAAGAGATGAAACGTCTCATTGCACGCGCGAGAAATATCTCGCTTATGTTCTTCAGTTCGCCTCTTATGTGGGTCAAGACACGTGAAGCCATATTGTCGTACCTGTGTGCCTATTTTCATGCAATGCGCCTGTCAAGAGAGGTTTTCCCCGATTTGGTGAACGGAGACGTGTGAAATCATTATTTTTTGTTAGTTCTAAACTTCAGAGATAATTCCTTCCACATCATCGCTTCGAACAACTTCACTGTTCCGCAATTGTTCTCGCATCTCGACAAGTCGTTCAGAGGCTGTATTGACTTCTTCATTTGAGGCTGCGTTCCCAAACTTCCTCCAAGCAACCGCTGCAGTGAGACTCATGAAACCAAGAAGAACACCAGTGGCTGAGCTGATCAATTCCACGGCCGACTCTGTCAGTTGGTTTTCAATACGGTTGTCCGAGCTCATCGTGCCTGTTCGTCGCCTCTCGTTCGCGCTGCGTGCTGCTTGCTGCTTGCTGCTTGCTGCTTGCTGCTTGCTGCTTGCCGCTTGTTGCTTGCTGCTTGCTGTTCGTGCGCGTCCTCCCCCTTGCTTCAACTTGTTGCACCCTCTTTCTCCGCCCATTCCAGTTGTGCCAAAAGGTGTGCACACCCAGAGCACAAAAACATTATAGTTTATGGTGGCAATATGGGTAGTACAGTATTGTGTTTCACGGCGTGTGCTGCCACGTCCTTAGGTAGAGAAAACAACAGGCATCAAACGTCGTCCACAAATAGAACCAGCTAAGTAAGCACGAATCGATAGTCACACTACACACTGGTAGCGTAAGTATAAGATAAATGAACACCAGCATTTTGCAGGTAATTATTCTGACCCAATTTCAGGAAGTGTGGATCAATGTTCTGATGTTTATAGTGCCAGATAGGTACCAGTAGCATTGACTGACTTTCTTGATGATGCTCGCTCCTCCCTCCCATGAATGGATCGATCGATCGATCGATCGATGGATGGATGGATTGATTGATTGATGGATCCACCCACCCACCAAGGATGATGATGATGAAACCACCATTGGAATCAACATTGTGATCTAATATTGCACAGTTTTTCCTGCCAGACTCCATCGCTTCACTAGGAATTTCATCATCCAGTCCTTGTCGATACCACAATTGCTTATATTGAGTGTTTCGAATTTGATGAGGTGTTCTGGAAGCATCGTCTCTAGAATCTCTATGCACCAATCACCCAGTCCCGGGTTGTCGCTTACAACCAGACTCGACAAGTGTGGCAACACCAAGTCAAAGCTTGACTCGTGCATGACAGCTGTCATCAATGAACACCCGGTGAGGTCTAAGCTGAGAAAAGGACCATCTTCTTCTTGACGAAAAAAGACACAGATCCACTCTTGGATGGCATTGAGATCGGCAACATTCAATGGCGTGCCGCGTAGCGACAAGTGTTCTAATGCACGGTTATTATTGAACAGTCTTTTCATCATCTGGTATCTCGCAACATCACCGGACTGAGATAGTTGAATCGTCAGTTTTCTTAACTTTGAAGGAGTTTCAGTACCATAAAGTTTCTCAGATGCTTTCAACAGAATTTCCATCAGATCTGTCCCATTTTCTTCTTTTGTTGTGATTTGCAGCTCCTCAAGTCCACTCGAGAGCCACACCTTGGCATCAGACAGTGTCAGATCAAAATTCGTGCAATTGATGATTCGGACGCATGTTGTCATACTGCTTTTTTCAAAGCATCGCGTAAGCTTTTCGACAAGTCCAGAACAATCCATGTCTTGGAATACAATAGTCTCCTGTATTTGACACATGCCAGCAAGATCTGATAGGTCTCTGAGACGTGGTCTGCTGCGCGAAAAGAATTCCTCATCGTCATCTGATTCTGAATCTGATTGTAGCAGCAAAAAAGAAGAGCCCTTGAAACCCCTCCCACAAACTTGACACTGCATCAGTTATCCCAAGCAACGAATCTCATCTGCATATATCTATCACAAAACGAGTCATATCCCGTGAACAAAAAACTATTCATTGAGATCCTATAGAAAAGTTCTCTGATCGAGAACTAAACAGGGGCATAATTGTAAATACAATTCGTAGTTCTTGAATATACACTCTTATTGCAAAACGCGGTTTATGGTAGATCCAATTAAAGTACCTACTCTATTTAGTAAGATACCATAGGTCGGTACTGCTGTCCAACAGAAAGCATCTTTTGATCCCGTCAAATGCTGAGGGATGGGAGAGTCGTCGTTCAGAACTGTCCAGCACACAGGTCATGAAATTCATTCAGTACTTTTGTTTGGCGTCGAGAGATGCCGCTATTACGTTCTTCAATAGTTGCTTGTCCGCATCTTTTGATCCCGCCAAATGCTACTGGACGGGAGAGCCGTCGTTCAGAACTTGAATTCGTCGTTGTCTAGCACACAGGTGACCGTACTTTATTTGGCGTCGAGAGATGCCACTATTATGTTGTTCAATAGGACCAGGAATGTCCTGCTAAAGATCCCGGAGTTGCATGTCCAACAGACCCAATATTGGACTGATGGAGCAGGTGGCACCACTCGACGATGGGGCTGAAACCGAAGATGATCCTGTGTCGTCTCCGTCAGGTGGCGAAGAATCGAAGAAGACAGTTTCGCGCGCGTCAAAGGAACTAAAGAAGAAGAAGAAGAAGAAGAAGAAGACGAAAAAGAAGGATGCAATTGAACCTGACGTGACCGAGAATCAGCAGCAGCAGAAGAAGAAAAAGAAGAGGTTTCGCGATGATGAGGATTCTTCGCCGCCGGCAGTACACCGTTATCCATTGCGACGAGTGTAGCAACGAGGGGAAATGAAATATTTGCGACACCGTTGATTTCCAGGCTTGGTACCGGGCGTACCAGTTGGTGAAATAAACAGTGTCGCCATTCATTCATTCATTCACTCATCCATTCGTTCATTCATCATCAGTGCTCGAAAGATATATACGAAGGAGATGCTTAAAACGGAATAAACATGCAAATATTCGTAAAAACATTGACTGGTAAAACGATCACACTTGACGTGGAAGCAACAGACATGATTGAGACAATAAAAACCAAGATCCAAGACAAGGAAGGGATCCCACCTGACCAGCAGCGGCTTATTTTTGCCGGCAAACAACTTGAAGATGGACGAACACTTGCTGACTATAATGTTATGAAGGATTCCACACTACATCTTGTACTTCGACTTCGATAAACAAACCCACACGTGACAAACTTCGCTTCGATATCACAACGCCATTGTGATAATTGTGGTGACATGATATCCATAGATGTATAGATATAATTTCCAAGTCAAGAAAAAAAATCAGTCCTTGAAAACGCAGACCACCATGTGCAGCAGTTCTTTTGTGATTACGACGCCACCACTACCACCTAAAATAATAAACTCAGAACGCGAAGCGGTAGTCCCATATGAAGAGTTACAGATCAGCCTCATCTGCTTCTTCCAGCGTTTCAAATTCTTCCTCGAACCCCTCTCATTACTCTTTCATTGGCTCTATAAGCGTCCTATCAAGATCACGCTATGGCCTGCAATGTACTGGATCCTACCTGCGCATGTTAGCTGGAATGTCCAATTGGGACTAGAGGTGTACGGCGACATCTTAGTCTCCCCTACTGTCGACTTTCTAAAATCCTACATACAAGTACCTAGGCCTCAATGGGTAGCGTCGGATCGAGTGCGAACTCCCGATGCACCCACCAGAGATTTCTCATTCCCAAGTGGACATACCGCGTTTGTTTCATTTGCTTCCATGATGTTTGCAATGTACTACAATTGCCAGTGGCAATCCATGCTGGCATATTGTCTAGCAACGCTGATTGTCGGATGTTCCAGGCTGGCATTGGCTGTCCATTGGCCTCAAGATGTGCTAGTTGGGGCGTTGATTGGGACACTATTCGCAGTAGTATCATACTATATCAATCTAGCAGTCCCTATCAATGCATTTAACATTCACACAGCGTTCTACTACATTGTAGGAATTTCGACGGCGTTGATTTTGGCACACATTGCAGCGTTATACGTTGTTTTCAACGGGCAATCGATTGCACCACCACCGTATATCGCTCGAGTTCCCGTTAATAACTACCCATCACGCGTCAAGATCTTTATGATCTTTACGGACATCACAAACTACATTTACTTGATGAGTCTCTTTCTCGGACTGGCGCATGGTGGGATGGAGGTCGAAGAGCCATTCCCGGAGGATGGAGGAGAATATCAGATGGCAGTCTTGTCCGTTCTTGGAAGCGTCTTTCTGACTGTGATGGAGCGTTTTATTCGCAACTTTGTCGCCAAGCAATTCAAAATCACCAACGAATACATCGTGCGAATGCCGATGCAGGTGTTCTATGGTTTATGGCATGTCGCAGGTGTCTACCACCTCAATCGATGGATTGTTAGTAACGACTACTAAGGAATTAACGCACGTTCGTTTTTGTTCATTTGAGCGAGTGGAAGCATCGTGCAATGAGCAAACACCAAACTCGGGTGAGCGCGCAACGATAAAATATGACACAAAGTATCGACAACAGCAGCAACATCGGCGGCACCAATCAGCGCAGACAACGACGAAATGCAGCATTGTTTTACTCTACTCCACCAACACCTGCTCATATTTTTTACCCTCGCTCAACGTCAGCAGCAGCAATGGCAGCAGCGGCGGTGATACTTGCGGCATCTACAAACCAAGAATGATAATATATACGGACAGTTTTTTGTTTAGGAACCAAAAAGAGATGAATTCTGAGAGCATTGCTCGCCAATTTGCGACCCCGATTAACGATATCCATGATGTCATTGGCACCGTCACGTTTTCAACAATACATGGCGACTTTGAATACGTCACATCGGAAGAGTGCATCATCCCAGCATCCGATCCACGTGTGAACGGTCATGCGTTTGCAACTCAACTTGACTCTAATTGCAAGTCATGTGCGCGAGGCAGCGACATTGTTGGTGCAATAGACATGGGCAAATGCAAAATCGCGAGAGCTGATTTGCATCATCCTATCAACAATCCACCAGATGGAACTTTTGGAGAGACTTTTCAGTTTGAAGTTCCATACATCTGGGTGGTGCACAGAAATGGAATCATTCGCTTTGTCTTACAAAATCAGGATGAAATAATGACATACGCATTCCTAGACAGTCGCGATAGCAATGATCTGATGTTAAACATGGATCATGCCATGAAGTTTGGCTGCTTTTGTTTAGGAATCTTTCATCGAGATCCAACTACAGGCGAACGAACTATTCAACGTTGGAATCGTTGGAATTCTGATGACGTGAATCATCTATATACCATGCAAATTAGATAGAGATGTGATAAAAAAATGGAGATTTGTAGTAGTATCGCAATGAAAGAAGAATATGACATCACTTTCGACGACGTTTTCGCAGGCCTATTAGCTGTAAACGACAAGATATGCGTACATGGGCGATGTCAGGCTGAACGTGTCAGCAATTACATTATCGGTGTAGTCTGCCGTGGGGAATCAATTTGTCTACCGCCATTCATAGTAAATACAAGTCCGTACGACACCGCAAGAAATATCATTGTTGATTGGCTGGATGGGTACGAGTTGTATTATCTCCTCGATGATCCAGACCCTCAAGTCATCAATGCGCAGATCCTGGGCTCATTGTCAGAAACGTCGCTTCAAAGTCTTCGAAACAACATTGAAAAGCTATTCAAGCCATATCCTAAAAAACTAAATTCAACTTGACTAATCGTTCATATGATTCTGGTAATTCTTCGGCCATCCTTGATGTATCGAGGATGGACGCTTCATCCTGATCATTGATCACAAATGGAATCGGAACCATTCGTTCCTTTGGCTTGTGCTGCGGCGGCTGTGACATCATGTTGCGTATTAGCTTTACGCGCTTAGGATCGGAGATAATCTCGTTGCACTTGTACTGGCGTTCAGGGTCAAAGCTCAACGCAAATTCACGCCGCTCTTGACACTCTCCAATGTTGTCTAGATCGCGCATATCCACTTCTAACGAAACCGTGTAATCGGCATGGATAATCCAGTTATTCACGCCCACACGATGGATCGATTGTTCAAAGTATCGCTGGAATCCACCAATGAAATAGTGGTACTTTTCATGCTGGTAATTGGTAAACTTTGTGATCAGTACGTAGACTTTTATCTTTTTGGTGTCCAGGATGGTGCGATTGAACATCTTGAGCAGCTCACGGTACAATAAATGGTCCCAGAACATCACGAGTCTGGTTGCCATCAGGCGATCTAATTCGCTTCGACGAAGAGCCATCTCCTCGCATGTATGCGTCTGCTGACCTTGTCTGCACGCTTCACTACAAAAAACTGCAAGTTTGCATGTTTTACATCGCAGCGCCGTGTTTTCACCGTCGATCTTTTCGGAGCAAGTGTCGCACCACAGCAAATGTTCATTTGCTTCTTCCACCGCCACCTCACGAAGACCGAGATGTTTGGCATTTTTATGCGCGTTGTCAAAGAGGACGCATCTCAAGACATAGATGACGGCGCTGATCGCCGCGGGCATTTTCGCGTGAGAAGGTTGGGTTGAATTGGGGGTCTGGTGGTGGCAATGAAAGCCCGATAGATCCGTTTTTTCTCTATAGATCCGTTTATACATGTGAATATACACAGAGGACATAGAGCGATTATGAGCACTCTCACAGACAGGTTTCTAATGATGATCGATTTGCCGTATCTTTCGAGTCTACAGATCGAGGAGATTTGTCACAATCTTGTTGACATGGCAGACGAGAGTAGTGTTGCGCGAGAGTATCTAACTGGTCTGTTGGAAGATGATGAGCGCCTGGATCAAAGTTTCCAGTGCCTTGATAAAGCGTTTCATCCATCCAGGAAAATGCTGAAAGAGATGTGTTGGTATGAATCCATTTTTCCCAAACGATGGGAAAGATATATACGTAGAGGAAATACATAACATAAAATAACAGATATGAACTCCATTCACGGGCCAGATTTCTTCAAAATGCTGTATCTACAGCATTTGATGTCATTTGATTTTACCAACACTGACCTACATAACTACTTGTCGCTCATCTGCAATTTCGATGAAGATGAAGAATCTAACGAACATTTAGCGCTTCAATTCAGAAAATTATTGACAAAAGACAATCAGAGAAAACTATGGCAATTTCTCAAATCCACTGATGAAGTATACCATACCATCTATTATTTCAGTCAAAAAACTCCACGTTTTGAGGTTTTCGATGATGAGATCAAAGAGTACATTCAAACACATTTTGCCAAAGATGAGAATGAACAACGTTTGCATATGAGAATAGATTAGAGATATATACGTGGTTAAATTAGAGTATCAAACAACAAATGACATCTTCTGAATGTTTACAATGGTCTTGCGTTGGGATGACTGTCATTATCTTCATGATTGGCGTCACTTCGGTCTCGTTCTTCTTGACACTTGATGAACGCTTCATCATCTCCACCATTCTAACGTCGCTTCTATTTGTCACACTACTATCCACAGTCATCACCGTTTGTTTTTTCTCCGATGCTCAGTACAATAGCATCCACGATGAGAAGCTTACATGCTGCTTTAAGCCGCAGTGGGTCATCGGATTTGGATTGATCTATCTTACAACTGGCGTGTTCATCATTGTTGCGAATCGATATATAGAAGAAAATGTATAATAAGAATCAAATAAGAGTAACACTATGATTTGTGGGCGTTGCAACGGAAAGATGAAAGAACCATGTTGGGGCGAGTTGGATGATCATGAGATGATCTTGTATGATATAACCAAAGAACTCGATGAGATTGAATATCTCTCACGAATTTGTGGGCCTCTCCTTGAGATTGTCGAAACCGATCCTTCATTTCGTCCATTGATCAAAATGATGCTGTTACAAAGTGACAAGGAGATCAATCAGCGCATTTGGCAAGTTAAAGACCACCCGAATCTGCCTGTATTCCTACGGAAAGAAATTAAGCATGGCAACAAATCAATTTTCACTTTTTTTTAGTCTACCACATATTGTACAATTTATTTTCTTCTTCTCGATAATGTCCCATAAATGACCGAGGTTGTAACGTTTCGAAGGACATGAAAGTTGAGGTGGTTTGATGATCTGAAATTGATCAATCTCTGACAATTCAATAGAGCCATTGAGTTTTATTGATAGCAAATCTTGTAATTCAAACTCAAAAGTGATCTTTTGAGATTCATGTTCTTGCAGTGGTGAGTTGTCAATGATCGTGACAGTTTGCCCATCAGCGCTAACATCGATGAGTTCGTTAGAATTGCAAGCAAATGAGATACGCAACGTTTTCGTTCTATACAATGTGTACTCGCGCATTTCAAGATACGGACGAAAGTATCGCCGCATTTGATCAATGTACAAACCTTGGTATGGGAATAAAAAAACGGAATTGTGATGCTTTTGCTCTTGTAACGAAGCCCATCCAGTTTGCAAGAAAAGTTCCGACCACAGTTTGGAGAGGTTCAATCGACAGTATCGTCGAGATTGATTCTTCTTCATCACTTCCAAGTAAAGTGGCCGATCAAATTCACGCGCATAAAACGATGGCGATGAATCTACTATTTTGACATCCCCACTATTCTGAAGAAATGCCAACATGACTCTACGCATATCAAACTGCTTTAAAGTGTTATGATCATTCGTTATCTGAAACTGTGATTGAAACGATACTTGCATGATGTACGATTTGGGGTTTTCTTTGTAGGTGATGGCCTCTATCTTGGCCCAACGCTTTGTATTGACATCTAGGTATCCACATTTCAGTGACTCTAGGAAACTCACGGGGCTTTCACGTATTGCCGCAAGTTGCTTAAATTTACGCATGTTAATCGACTTGCCCAAGTCCTACATCTCGATTGTATCCTTTTCGTAGTATATCACATAATGAGATAGATGTCTCTACAATATCGAACCATTCTTCATAAGTTTTCATGTCGTACTTGTAAAACATGAACTTGTAATTAAACAATAAATAATGGAGTGCTTTGTTGTTCCTCTCCTCACAGGCACATGTGATGAGCTGTTGAGTGTCAAATTCGGACAATTCTTTTTCTGCTTGTAGAAGTGATTCCCACACATCATTTTGCTTGTGTCGAATCGCGGAACGGATGATGGAATAGTTTCCATAAGCGGGTGAGAGCCCAGAAACTGAATACTCTTGGTAAAAGGTTTTGACACGGCCTTGTTCTAGTGCTTTCTCAAGTACATTCAAAAAAATGATAGGAGATTCATAACCGGAATCCATAATAGTCTGAATGTCATCAGTTTCTCGGTACAGCTCCATAATTTTTTGCATTTCAACCTCGAACTTTTCCTTACAGTACGTTGATTCCAACAAAAGACTGTGCTTTTTTGCAAGAAAGAACGTCCATATGACATGCAAGATGACCATATAAAACGCATGAGATTCTTCAGAGAGAAAGTGTTTCAAGTGATTTATAAACTTGTCGAATGTAACCGAGAAATTATTTCTCTCAAATTCATAAAGTTTATCAAAACTTTCCAGCACTTTTTCATTTTTGTCCATCCATGTTTCAAACATCTGCGATAACACTTCGTCCGATTGTACAAGATGGTCATTCTGATGTATGTAGATCATCATGAACAGGCCGTTCTTTTCTTTATCATCATTTTGCTTTTGAAACGTTTTGTACGATATATGCTTTTGAAACGTTTTGTACGATATTGGATGCCCATACTGACAGTTGTGATACAGTTCTTCTAGTTTTTTTCTCATCCGCCCGTGCACTCCGCTTAGTGCAGCGCCGCTAGTGGTGGTGGTAGTATACATCCTTCCTTTTTGTTTGCTTTTGTATACTGCTTCATACATATATACACACACCATCTTTCGGTTCTAATTTCCATCTATAGAAAAACTCTAATGTTTCAGTATGAAAGATGACCTTGTAGTGTTTGAAAATGTGTTCATCAAGAAGCCATTGTCGTTTGTCTGTTGCAAGCATGCATTGTCGAATGTGTGACTGGAAAGTTTCATCATCATCATCTCCTAAACGAACATGGTATCTTGCCGCAAGCATTGACAAGTGTGTCATGGCCGCACTGTATCGCTCAAGTTGAACTGCACGAATAAAACAAGCTTTGAGATGCTCCATTTGGTTACATACTTTTGGTTGCGTTTAGTCATTGCATATATTGATCGTGAAACGTTGATTTTATGCATGGTGAAACGCAAATACTATGTATATACACAGCAAGGATAAATCATTATTTTAAACACGGAATGTCGTCCGTTTGCTCAAGCGATTTGGGTTACAACGAAGAGATCGCAAAAGAAAAACACAAGTGCACAGATTGCAAAGAGACCATCGCGATTGGTCAGAGCCTCTGGTACTGCGTAGTATGTAGAAAGGTTTTCTGTCAAACCTGCTGCACTTTTATGTACAGAGAGATCTACTGTGGCCGCTTCTGCTTTGAATGGAGGACTTGAAGTTTTATTACTGCCAACGTTAGAACGGTCGCGACACATCCATTGCAATGTATATTGCATCGGTGAAACGCAAATACTATATACGCATCAAGTAAAATATGTATTGAAGTCTAGGTTCGGAATGTCGTCCATTTGCACGACTTGTGGAAAGAGAGTTCCTAAAAAGACTGATTCGTTTCATCTCAACTTCGATGGTTATGACTCACGAAATGATGGATGGGTCAAGTTTTATTGTAAAGTATGCCGTAAGGATTATTCAATGCTTGATCGATTGAAATGTGGACATCGTGACCATGTAATGAAATGTAGTGTATGCATTGAGGATATTCATGGCGAACCATTGATTCAGTTGAAACACCTGAATAGTGTTGAGCACAAAACAAATCTGGAAATATGTAGTGTTGCAGATGAAATGATTAAAGACGAGAGGGAGGACGAAAATGAACGTTTAACCGTCCCTTGGAATAAATCTTGGGGATGAGAGTAACGACTAACATATATACTAAGATTAATTTAGAAAAAAGCAATTAGAAAAAATATGGTCAGATTCTCATTTCTTCTCGCCACTGCTACAGCAACCGCATTCGCAACAGCATCTGCCTCAAGAAAAGCAGCTTTTGCTGGTGGGAGACGTCAAGGGGATGGGTGTTTTCTTGACCAGCCATCACTACCTGGCCGATACAATTTCACCATGAACATCCAGCCGTATGGTGACATTGAACGCGAGTATTACTTGTATTTTCCAGCAAGTTATGATCAGAACAAGCCACACAAGACAGTCATCATGTTTCATGGCTGGTCAGGTGATGGCAAGACTCGCTTTTATGAGCAAGAAGCTGTTCGTGAGGCAGCAGAGAAATACAACATGGTCATCGTGGCACCGACTGGCTTGAGTGATCTAGACTTTGGGTTTGATCCTACCATCCAGAACGATGATTACACCTACAGTGCATGGAACACCTACAACTCGTGGCCGTTCCCTGGTTCAACCACCGGTGTGGGCCCAGATGGCATCACTCCTGTTTGTAATTACACTACGCAGTTTTTCGAATACTGCTACTCAGGAACATGTGCATGCAACCCTGACAAGGATGAGCATTATGGTGGTAGTGATATTCTTGGCTCACCACCCGACACGGCGGCAGATGTCTGTGGATGGACCGAGTGTGCAAGTGATCCAGTCGAGTTTATTCATACTCTGATTGATCACGTGCAAGATGTGGCATGCGTAGACTCGTACAATATTTTTGCATCTGGTGTTTCCAATGGCGGGATGGCACTCTGGGACTATGTTCGGCACGTTCCGTTTCGGGCGATTGCTCCCTTCATTGGCACGCCTCATCGTGGGTACAATGATGGCAAGTCGCCGCGATTTGGCCAAGTGCCAGTTATTTCGATCATGGGACGTCTGGATACCGTCGCGCCACCTGGTAACGAGGAGGATGACGCAATCGGATATGCAGTCACCGGATATGACAAGTACTTTTATGTCACTCAGAATCTCACGTTGGCTCGGTGGTCGGAGGAGAACGGATGTACCGATGAGAAGACGGACAGTTCTTTTCCAAGTCAGACGGACATTGCTGCATCGTACGACATGACCCAGGCAAAGAATCAGTTTTATGCAAAGACGCAATGCGGTGATGTTGCTACACCAGAAGTTGTACAAGTCGTCTACGAAGGCGGTCATTACGATCAGCCAGATTGGTTGTACGACGTGGAGTTTCAGTTTTTCAACATGCATGCAGCGCTGCGCCCATGTGTGCTGAACAAGAGCAAGGAAGCATGTGCTCAAGATGCACCTCTATGCGGGTGGAAACCATTCATGAAACTGTGTGTAGATAATAGACTAATTCACTAAATCAGGAGATCAGTATCTCTGTTTTTTTTCATGACTCGCGTGTTACAAAGAATTGATCACTAGACT
>BLSF01000148.1:0-28085 GCA_012862575.1 Parietichytrium sp. I65-24A | reverse complement strand
TTTTGATGGGCGAGTAAAATGTAAAATGGTCAAGGTCCAGGGCGAAGCTCGATTGAGTTCTCGAGCAATGAGCACTTCTTGGGAGCTCGGGAAAGCCTTCCTTGATTCTCAGGACCACGAAGGCTTCCTTTGTTCTTGGGATAAAGAAAAATATTATAAATAAGAAGAAATATAAAATTCGAGTACAATCGTATTCAAAAATACTACATTTCTATTCGTCTGGTGTAGCAAATGAAACTTTTTAACCACGTGTATAGCTCCGCACTTGGTACCTCTCTATGGTCTAGTTAGGTCAAACCCTTGGTAGTCATCAAGAAAACTAGCCCGTGGAATATTCGAGTTACTATTGTTAGTGCCAGGTGGGACATCAGAGGCTAGTGGTATTTCATAAGATATCGGGTAATCATTGTTCGTATTCCTATTGTTCGAGCCCGAGCCCCTGTTGACATTGAAACGCCGTTGCACATCTCTTGCCACATTTCTTGTCGCACGTGTTGCCGCAACTTTTGCTTTCGCTATGTATTTACCAGGCCCTCTGCCGGGACGGACGAGTTTCGAGATAATGCACAAGATGCCGAGAACGGCTGCGATGCCAGTCAAGATCAAAATTGCAAAGACTGGAACAGTGATCGACCCAAAAATCGTTTCCTTCATTTTCTCTTGGGTCTCGACCTTGACTTCAGCGGTTGCATCTCCATCGGCACGCTCAACACGAAGCCGCTCAGCTTTACCTGGCACCGCTACAGAACCATCGTCAGCATCAGCACCGGCATCAGCACCGGCATCAGCACCGGCACCAAAAACACCAGCACCTGCACCAGAGGCGCAGCGTGCATTGTGACCGCTCCAGAACGGCACCATTTTCTTGCACACTCGTCACACCCGTCACACCTGTCACATGTAAGCCCGGGCGTTTCGTGTCCAGAACCGAGAGTAAGATAAAAAAGAAGAGAGAGAGAGAGAATGGAGAAAGAGAAAAGTCTAAGCCTCTCCGGTGTAATTTTTTTTTGGTTCTTGGTTCTTGGNTCCGGTGAATTTTTTTTTTGGTTCTTGGTTCTTGGTTCTTGGTTCTTGGTTCTTGGTTCTTGGTTCTTGGTTCTTTGTTTTTCTTAAACACGGCCATGGTCAGGACCGTTAATATCTCTATTACCTTGCGCTTCTTCCATTCGCCGCATTTCTGCCTCAGCTTTTTCTGCCCTCTCTTTCGCAATTTGCAGGGCCTTCCTCAGAGACCCTCCACCGGGACGGACGACTTTCGAGATAATGCACAAGATGCCGAGAACGGCTGCAATGCCAGTCAAGATCAAAATTGCAAAGACCGGAACAGTGATCGACCCAAAAATCGTTTCCTTCATTTTCTCTTGGGTCTCGATCTTGACTTCCGTGGTTGCATCTCCATCGGCACGCTCAACACGAAGCCGTTCGGCTTTACCTGGCACCGCAGCAGCGGAACCAGCATCGGCACCAGCAACACCAGAGGCGCCGCGTGCAATTTGACCGCTCCAGAACGGCACCATTTTTTCACACACTCGTCACACTCGTCACAGTTAGGTCTGGGCGTGTCGCGTTCAGAACGAAGAGGGAAAAAAAGAGATACAGACACACAGATATATAGAGAGAAAATGATACAGAGAGAGAGGAAGAGAGAATGAGAAAGTATTGGCTAACCAAATCCTCCACTCGTTCTGAATCTTTTGATTCGAAGTCTAAGCCGAGAAAAAAATGAAAGAGAGGGTGACAATGAGCTCGAACGAAATAAAAACTCGATTCAACTTTAATGGGCAATAACGCGTTGAAATGATGTAATGATGAAATGATGAAATGAGACGTGTCGAAATTCTTCATTCTTTTGATCATAGTTTATCACTCACCTAAGCCGCCCCGCGTCCCAAGCCGTCGCCTCCTTCGGCATCTCGAATCCTTTGTCTTACATCTTCTGCGAGTTTGCTGTAGCCCGGGTGCCAATATGCTTTGTTGTGTGTTCTTTCATAGGCTACAAGTTCTGCCTCCTTGAGTTTATCTTTATTTTCCAACAAATTCGTATAATGCAAGTTTGCCGCATTTTTAATTTGAGCTAGCCTCTTTTGTTCTGCTTGATCTGCTTTCCAATGTACATACTTTTTGTAAATGAAGAGTCCAATGATGGCGACGACAACGAGCACTGTAATTACGATAGCGGCGGTCGCCCCGCCGCTTAGACCAGAAGCCGCCATGGTGCTTGAAGCAATAGTCGTCGCTGGCGCGGTGGTGTTATCCGTGTCACCACCTTCCAAGAGAGCCTTGATGAGGATGGCAATTCCTGCGACTACTGCGATGAGCAGGAGAATGTGCAGAAAGGTATGATTGCTACCCTGAGGGGTAGGCTTGACCGGGTACGCCCGGGGCGGCTGGCCCACGTGTCCGGGGTATGACGAGCTCCCAGTCGACTGTGAGTAAGCGGGTGAAGTACTATACACTGGACCTTGTGAAATCCTGCTGTTGGTCCTTCCTGTTGCCATTCCCGTAGACTTACTAGAGCCCTTCGAGTTGCTCGCCCTTCGTGTCGCACTTCCCGTTGACTTACTCGCGCCCTTCGACTTGCTCGCCCTTCTTGTCGTTTTTCCTTTCGTCTTTCTCGCAGTCTTTCCAGTCGTCTTTGCGCGCCTCTTTTCCCCTTTGCGTGTCGTGACCGCCATATTAAGACACTTGCTGGACGGGGTTTACTAAACGTGTCCGAAAAGAGTGAATAAAAAGACTGGAATGAAAAACAAAATCAATGCCAGGCAGAAACGATCCAAACTCCGCGCTCACCACGTATGGTTGAGTGCAAAGGAAAAAAAATTGCGATGCCGACAGTGACGGGAACTGGAAACTGGAAACTGGAAACTGGAAACTGGAAACTGGAAACTGGAAATTGGAAATTGGGCAGATTTTTTGCGTCTTCCTTCCCTATAAAATTTCATCAGCTTGACTCGAGTTCGTTACTTTGAGACTTGCTTTAACGAAAAGATCGAGTTCGCGGAGGTTAGATTGAAGTCTCCGAAAGCGGCTCTGGCGCAACTACAGCGTTCGACCTTGCGGCACGACGATGCGCCGGCTCCCATCATGATGCTGACGGCACAAAGGGGCTTCAGGATCGTTACCTCTTGTGCGAGTTTGTCCGCACTCAAAAATGGAAGGCGCTCACAAGCGGAAAATTGCGCGAGGATCGACGGAGACGGATCGTTCATCTTTACCTGCTAGACTTCACCACTTCTCACGGTGTATACTATCGGACAAAAATAGATTACCACCGCAACTTCTGATCGATTATTTCTTCGGAGACTCAGATATGTAAGTTTTCATGAGATTTTGCAAGATGAGGCCTTTTGTGAGTATATCTCTACGATTTGCAGTGCAATCTGAGATCTCATTGCAGTACTCCTCTATCGCATCCTCACCCAATTTGGCAAAGACTTTGCCTAAAGGCCTCTCTTTATCTTTCAGGGCAGCTCTCAGCCCATCGTTGTCAAGACCTTGGCCCCAAATCATGAGCGTTGTATATGCTCGGAAAACTTCCCTATTTACTTCGGGCAAGCCTTTGTTGCGAAGGCCGGATGTACGGCTCTCAGAAGCGTTCAAGTAGGCAAGCATCACCGCCGAGTTCGCCAGCCATCGATCGAATTCTTGGTTCGCGCCGCCACGAATGACTTTCTGTTGGTTCGGGTGTTCGTGTTCGAATTCATCCAGCACACTCCTCCAAACAGTGTCCACGTCGCGTTTTGCAGCACGAATCTGGAGGTGCACTTTTACCCACGCGCTTGTGTACACGAAGACCGAAATCACGCATATCACAATGACCACGCCGAGAACCGTCCATACCACGACGCTGCTATCCGGTTCGGAGCGCGTGCTTTCACCCGAGCCGTTCCCCGTATGATTCACAGACGATTCGGAGCCGTCGGAGCCATCGGAGCCGTCAAAGTAAGAAAGGTATCTCCCACTTGTGATGAAGTTGTCGCCCGGGAACGCGTAATTGAGCATGAAGAAAAGCATCAACGAGAACGCGCATAGATCCGTGACAGTCACAGCAGCGAGATCGATCAGGCTCCTGGGACTGTTGATCACAGCCTCGTTTGAACCGACGAGCTCCTCCCCCGTCACAGATGTTGCATTCCGCGTCGCGTGTCTTGCACGCGTTTTTTTTGTATTATTTCCCGGAGACCTCATCCTGTGAGAGAGCGAATCAAAGTAGAAGGAGTAGAAATTTTTTACTTGAACTTGCGCGTGAGGAAGGAAGGAAAGAAGGAATGAGAAATAGAATGGAGAGCTGTGGAGGCGAGCGATGTGCAACCGCAACCGCAACCGCGACCGCGACCGCGACCGCGACCGCATCGACGGAAGCCATCGATACTGTGGACTGCGTGGACTGCGCGGACTGCCTGCAAGATGACGACGGGTGGAACTTAAAAACCCTGGATAATTACCCGCCGTTTCCAGACTCCATCTTCATAAGCGTGGCATCTTATAGAGACTCTGAATGCCAGGAGACCCTCGGTCAGATATTTGAGCTGGCCGACGAGCCGGACATGATTTTCATCGGCGTAGTTCAACAGGTACGTGCAAATGTTTTTCTTTTATCTTTTTTCTTTTATCTTTTTTTTCCACGCACTCCATCGCTCGCTCTAACAGACAAACCAAAATGAATTCGATGTCACTAGATCAAATCGGCCAAGCTCTCACAAGAGCATGTTCTCCACCAGCAAGATGCGCTTGACGGCAACCCGAAGGACAATGGCGACGAGTATGTCGTTGGAAACTCTACCATTTCAAGCGCGCTCAGCGGGTTCGTGCGGGAAAACTGTCTGTATAGCTGCCCGGTCTGCATCAGCCGCTTGAAGACCGGTCATATCCGCGTGATGACTCTTGAGGCCAACGAGGCACGCGGGCCAACATATGCAAGGTATCTGTGCTCCAAACTGTACCGCGGCGAGGAGATTTACCTTCAAATCGACTCCCACACCAAGTTTGTACCAGGCTGGGACACAATCATGAGGAAACAATTTAAGCTGATCGGGGACCCGAAGGCGGTGATAGGTAATTATCCGCCGACTGATGAGCAGCTTAAGTCCATCACCGCTGGCTCGTATTCGCAAGCGATCACTATGCAGGCCTCGCCCGTAGACAAAGACGGGCTGCCAGGGATGCGCGGGGCGTTCGTGGACTTACCAGACGGCCGTCATGGAATACCTTTTCAAGGGACGCCGTTAATCGGGGCCAATCTCATCGCATTTCCAGGGAGCGCGCTGAAGAAGATAGGAGGGTTCGACCCCTATCTGTCCTTCCTGTTTTTTGGGGTAGGAGCTCCTCTTCTCGGCGAGGCTCTTCACCTCCGGGTACAACCTGTACCACTTCGGCCAAAATTTTGCTGTTCACCACTACGGCCGAGGGGGCAAGCCGCGTTTTGACTCTGAGATCTCGAGAGCCGAGATGTGCCGGCTGAAGTCGATTGGCCGGGTGCGACACATTATGGGCCTCTGCCCACTTTCTGACGTGGACACCAAGTACCAGTATAAAATCTCCGAGTATGGATTGGGGAAGGAGCGAGATGTTGACGAGTTCTGGAAAGCAATCGGGGTGCGATGGATCAACAAGCGGGCCGGAATAGCCTTGCCGTTTACATGACAAAATAAGTTTGCATAGAGAAGGTGTGCCCTCTTTTCTTCATTCCTTCCTTCCTTCCTTTTTTTTTGTCCACACTTCCAGCGCGTAGCCAAACTGGCCCGTTGAAAGCACATGCGCGCGAGCGTGTGCGTGTTTAGGCTGGAATAGTCAAGACGATCCTCTGCTTTTGGAATGAATACTTACCTCTTCACGGTTCCAAAATGGATCTTGAGAGTTCTCATACTTGCTGGAATCCTGTATGCCATACTTTGTATCGTTCTCGCCTTGTTGGAAGAAGAGTGAGAGTGTCACAAGAAAGCAACCTATCATGCGCACGTTTGGATGTACTCCCAGTTCAGAGTTTCGCAGATCTTGAGCCAAATGGCATCGCTTTGCACGCGGTTTTGCGGCCCAATAAGTAGGCGCAACTTGCCGGTGAAATCGTCGAATCCCATCAACTCGCAGCACTTAAACACAAAGTAGCTATAGCTCATAAAGTTCTTGCGCGTGAAATGGTCCTTGTATAGTTCAAAAGGGCCTTGCGCGTCCATAAACATTTGTACAATGCATTCTTTCTACAGCAATACTCTCCAAAGTTTCCGTTTTCAGGTTAGAATGACACGCAATTGCCATTGCATTATACTTTCATTTCCTCGTCCCCCCATCCCTGTTTCCTTTTTTGTCTCTCTCTCTCTCTCTCTTTCTTTCTTTGAACTTACCTGCTCGTCTGACATGCAAACCGGCATGCGCTTTGTGAGAAGCCAAATGATCTTGGAGATGTTCTCGTAGAATCTAGAGTACCCATTCTCGTTCAACAGCCTCCGAATGAGGATGTGCGTAACTTGATCAGGTTCGGTGAGAGGATTGATCTTCAACTTGCCCAGCTCCTGCAAAATGCAAAGAAGCACCTTTTGCGGGATGACTGGTATGATTTCAATGTGATTTCAGCGACGTATTCGTCTTTCGTCAGTCCGTCAAACTTATCTTCCTTCTTCTTTCTTCACAAAAGGGCTCTGCCATCGGCTACTCACCTGTCCTTTCCTGACCGCTCATCCGCGTCAAGAACTCCTTCAGATGCGAGATGCGCTGATACGGTAGATTGGCTTTGACAGCGGCACTCGACCGAGCCTGATCAAAGGTCACCTTCTGGTTGAGCGTGCTACACAGAGCCAATTAGCGAATGTTAGATTCAAGTAAAAGGTGTTCTCAACCAGGACTTTCTCTCCCGCATCGCGTGCAACTTACCTGCGTGTCACAACTCCGCACGAGGAGCATACCACTGCGCATGTCCCATGATCAACAAGCATGCTTGAAACCGCAAGGCAGTGGGGACACTTCTGGGACATGCTGCCGTCCGGTGCGCGAATTGCAATGCAGCCACTTGCCTCATCTATTACAGCGATGTGCTTCAAAGAGCCGTACTTTTGCTGAGATTGATGTCCGTCATTGCCATTGCCATTGCCATTGCCATTGCCACTGGCGCTGCGCGACTGCTCGACCGGCGCGTCGCGAGATATGCCAACGGATTGCAGAAACGCCGTCCTCAGATGGTCGCTGCCTGGGACCGCAAACATCTCCAGCGTATGCACCGCGTGTTTCCAGTACACGTCGAACATGAAACGCTCGACGCTAGTTTGAAATGCGCTTTTGCTCACCTTGAAGAAGTTTTGAAGCTTAAGACTCCCGTCACCAGCGACTAACCCCTGTGCACTCCCAGTGCCGGACGCGGAGTGCCCGTCGCGATGCATCGCCGCATCCATGACAGCAGATTCGAGCGCCTGGCTTGCTAGCATTTTCCGCTGGTTCGTCTGGATCGTGAGGATATTGATCGAAAGGGACGCATGGTAGTCATTCAATGCGTCAATATGAGCATGGAAAGGGCGCCCCGCAGAAGTACCGCCTGCAATTGCGTTGTTGTCGTGGCCACGGCAGAGCGCAAACAATCTCGATAACCCCTCAAAAAGCTGGTCCGAATGAGCACTCATGCCGATCTTTCGCCAGCGGGATCTCCCTCGCAAAAGAGCCAGTATCGCTCTCAACGAATCCGTGATCTCTTCCTTCTGGCTCGATAGAGGAATGCTTTGATCCGTTGCAGAAATGCACTCTAACAAAATACTTTCTACTGGGGAGCTGGAACAGTTTTGGTCGGATTCAGCGCATTCATGGGTACCGTCGGAACCATTCAATGCACACTCCCGCATCCTCCTACGCTTGATATCAGGCCTCTCGCTCTTGTTCATGAACCGTCTACCCTTCCGCTTCAGAGAGCCGTACAGGCACTTGAGCTGGCCATACACATTCAAGATCTCCCTCGTGTTTTCGACGTTACTATTTTTTCGAATGATCGCATTTGTCACTTGTTTTCGAGGCAAAGTGTCCGGTTTTTCCATGATATCTTGCCAAAGGGACGCCAAAGGGATGCCAAAGGGAAGCCAAAGGGATGCCAAGTGGTCTTGCGTGTCCGGGCGTGTTTGAGCGTGTCTGAGCGTGTCTGGACGTGATCAAGCGTTTCGGGTTTGCCGTAATGTCTAGGGGACCTTTCACATTGTCTCTCTGTTTCGAGACCAAAGTACTGCTGGTACATAATGCTCGAACCCTGGGACCTGGAATCTGGGACGAAGATTAAGCCCGTGTAATACAGGCGCGTGCTTCTCAGTTCTACTTTCCGAGCATTTTTTTTCCCACAGGGCGAGGGGGGAAAAATCACAGGAGGGTAGAATTTACTGTTGTTCCGATTGACAGCCAAAGTGGATGAGCGCATGACATCTAGTATAATCCATACGATGGTTATTCGTAACATTTCCAAGTTCCCAGTCAAATGGCAATCCCCGAACCTCTGCCATCAGGGTCGAGGTCAGCTATCCAGGTTTTGACCTACCAGTTTCATATCTTGAATAACCTTGAGGAACTCCCCTGAGAGCATTGGGAGAGAGAAAGAAAGAGAAAGAGAGAGAAAGAGAGAGAGAAGAAGAGGAGGAGGAAGAGGTTGATTTTGCCCAATGGGGAGGTCATCTGCTACTTTCATCCTACAAAGAACACTTCTCGCGAACGATCGGCACTGCAATGGCGATATTTGCTCGAATGTGAGGAGCTGCCGAGAGTTCTATCTCGGTTGCGACGACTCTGACAACATTCACATTGGCGATGGAGTCAAGTAAGTATCGGTCACGTTGGTCGTGTTTGTCACGACACTCCTCTATCCACTACGCCCTTTGGTAAATATGTCTCTGACCAGAAAAAGCTTGTGTCGGATTTCGCACCGGGCCATGATGTTTGAATACAACAGGATTGATCCACTCTGCATGTGGTGCCGCCATGCATTCAAGGGACGGCCCGTCCCGCTGCCGGTGAGACTACAAAGCGTCCATCGCGACTCGTTCACGCTAGACATACTTGACGGTAAACCATTTCTGCACCCGCAGAAAGTTCCTGTTCTCATGGTCCGCGGCCAGTACTGTTCTTCTGGATGCATGCTCGCCGAGGCTGCCGAGAACGGGAATTTACCGCTTGCCGAATACATGCTGCGCACGGTGTATCACATGACATCTCGTGTCAAGGGTAGCAGAGGCGTGAACGCGCTGAAACGAGCGCCTCATTTCCGCCACCTGAAGGCTTTTGGAGGCAAACTTGACGTGCACGAGTTCAGGGCTCTGTCTGAGTCTGACTCTGACATACAACTGTTCCCATTATCAGCGCCTCACGTGCCTCGTGTTGAGCTAGCGGCCGAACTGGAGGGCGATGTCGCACTCGAGCGAGTCACGTGCAAGGACAATGACGACTACAAAGCGCTGATGCAAAGAGTCTCGATCCAGCAAACGATATTGCGCAAGAGTCGAGCACTGCATCAAGACCACTTCCTCCGCCGATGCGGCGCCAATATGCCGATAAAGCACTTCGGCCGGTCCGTCAATGTTCGCCGCCGATCCACGGTCAGCGTGCCGCACAACGATATCCGGCTGAGCAAGAAAACGATCTCCGCCGCCTTCCGTCGGCGCCGATTGCGCCAAGACACCCAGAAGCGAGGAGAACTGCTTGATACTGCCTCTGTCATCGCAAAACCTCCGGCTGCACGCGAAGCACGCGAGGCACCCGTTGCACCCGAGGCACCCGACGCACGCGAAGCACGCGATGCACGCGAGGCGCCCGATGCCCGCGAGGTGTCTGAAACGCCTCAAGTCTCATCCAACAACGATGTCATGAGCATTGAGTGCCAGATCCGCGAAGCTTTGCACCGCGTTAAGGAACAAGACTTGGCGTTTCAGACAATGGGACTAGATAAGCGTAATTTTAGGGGTAACCCGGTGTCCTCTACACTCAAACACGATATAACTCTGAACCAGACACGGCGTGTTAGTCCAACTCCCTTGTCCCGTGATGTCACAACGCAATCATCGTTGGCAACCGTTACACTCATGGACTTTCTGAAGAGGAAATTCCCCAACCAGAACAAGTCACAGTGCTAAAACCCAAATTAATTCCGATCATTTCTTCTTCCTTTTTTTCCTCTTCGACATGCTAAGGTGCGCTGGTCTGCGCTGGTCTGCGCTGGTCTTCTTCGTTCATGAAAAATTGCTTCGCTTTGCGTCTTGGCTAAGCTAAGCGGGAGGATGTTCCATCAACTTGTTGAGACGACCAAAGAACTGATCGATTCGGAAGACAAGGGAGACTTGCTTTTGATCCTTTTCATTCTTCTGACTGTAGCGATCGTTTCGTTTTCCAGCAAGCTGAGAGAAGCGGTGGCAAGTGCATGGGAAGATGTGTTCAACTCCATTGCCGAGTTGTTGAAAAGAAATTCATCGAATGGCGGCGGTGATGACGGCGGTGGTGGCGGCGGTGACGATGGCGGTGACGATGGCGGTGACGATGGTGGTGACGATTGGACGATGCTTACAATTATTTTGGCAGCTATAGGCGGTTTCATTGCGCTGATCGCTTTATTCTTTCTTGGGAGATGGTGGTACAAAGGATGGGGCGACGGTTTGCGTAAGACGAAGAACAGGCAAAGAGCGCGGTTAGGTTTCGCTCAAAATTTCAAACGTGAAATTGTTCAAGCGAATAAGGAACTTTCAAAAGATGACAAAGCGTCGAGTGTAGAGAGGCCAGGGACAAAAATATTCACAGTTTTCACTAAAGTCATGGAAGAACTTAAAAAAGCGACCAGCAAAGTTTCGAAAATTGGCAGAGGAAAGAAGGCTGTCAAAAGAGAAGAAGGCGATATAGTGGTACAAGTTCCGGATCATGACATCGAGATCAGGGACGGTGATATGCCCGGAAGGGTTGTATACACCGCTTTGTCTCGAAGCAACTTCACGCGGATGTTGTATATCATCGTAGCTCTGAACTGTGTTTCGTATTTGTACAATTTGAGTACATTTCACACCACCGTCGGCATGTGTTCAAACCCCAACGGTACATTTAGTGATGAGTCGTGTTTCGCAGAACTTCAGGGAGCGTAAGTACACATTGCATCACTTTGGTTGAAGTTGGAGCGCCGGTTCCCGGTGACTAACATGTGTCGCTGACCTGTGTCTATGGTTTTTGACCCAATTGACCCAATTGACCTAATTGACCCATTTGGCCCATTCCACGATTTGTAGGGAGGAATGGCAAAGAGTAAGTTCACATGTAGCCATGCCGGACTGATTTTGTGAGATAGTAATTTTGTAACCGCGAATGCGCACACAAGGAAACAATTCAATCGTTAGCGAGTGGCACGGAAGGAGAAAATTTTGGTCCTCACCAAATCTACAGCGTCACAAATCGAATCCTCAAGCAAGCCGAAAAACATAGAGTTGAAAAGTCTCCCACGCCAGAGGGATTGAAAAAACTCCTAGGTGATGTATTGAGAAATACGGGACAACGGAAACGTAGACCGCAATTCGTCCATGAAACTTGTAAGTGCCATGGCCGAAGAGACATACGTGTACGCGTTCCACCAAGAAATCAGCGTTCTGGCTCGCTGACCGTCTCTCATCTTTCTCATAATTTTTTGTTCCTAGCTCCAGTTCCTCCCGATTTCTTTCGCCAGATGATGGAAAGCATCCACGTAAAGGCAACCAAAGCATACCAAGTCAGTCAACGAAACCCAGTGGTCATGGTGGAGAACGATCCTAGCCACTCAGAGTCCATGCTCGAAAATTCTGATCCTCAGAATCACAATGAATTGGACCAGGCACACAGGGAAGCTCTTGCTGAAGCCGCTCAAGTTACTACATTCAGTACGTTAAAGTGCGGGTTTGCTCATGTTTGTGTCACCAAACGACTGATAACACTGTTCGATTTACGCCAGTCATTGCGTCCGCCGGTTCCATTTTACGTAAGTTGCATACCTATGTTTCTAGTCTCGTGTCTTCTGCAAGTCGAGGGTTTGTTTTGTCCATCTCGTGCGTGTTGACACTCGATGTTTACCATTTTAGTGATCAATGATCCAGGTGCTCGTCGTTTCGGGGCCGGTGTTCATAGCCTCATGGTCGGTGTTCACAACCTCATGAGCGGTGCTAGTGGAGGATTCTTTTCATATGCTCGAGGTGCTAGCGGAGCTGCGATGGGTAAAGTCAAGCTTGCTGTCCAAGGAGCACTAGCGTACTTGGGGAATAGGTACGGTGGCAATCCAGAGTAAGATTCTGTTCTTGAGAATGAATTTGATTCCTTTTCTGCCATGTTCATGTGAAAGTACTGACCCAATGATATTCGTTGCGCACGCTTTTTTTTTTCTTTTTACTTACCAAATTAACTGCGCCAGTCCTGCTGTGAACATCAAGTAAGTTGCACGCACTTTGCCCTTCACAATCAATGAATCAATGAATCAATGAATCAATGTTTCTAGGCTTGATTTGATTCGTTCGTTTCACAGGTGATGAAAGGACTGATGCATTGAGATTTATTGCTGGTACCCATGTCTTAGTGTATTTAATATATTCCAGGTAAATCCTTATGTAGAGCATGATGGAATATACGGCGATGTGTATCCAGATGGTGGAGAATATGACTATTTGAAGTGAGATACTGGGCCCCCACATGAGGATGAGTTTTTTTCTGCACCACATGTCGCAGTGTGAAACCGAATTTACCTCCTCCCCCATACTCCCATCTCCCTCCCCACATGGCTTCACGAATGTATCAAATCATCCCCATGGCTGCAATCGGACTCGGGTTCGCGCTGGCATTCTTGGCAGACACATTGAACACCGCTCAGGATGAGAAAAGTTCTCCACAAGCAAGGAGTGATACACTCTACCAGTCACGGACCCCATGGGGAAGAGAGGTGATGATAGAGTTCGATCAATTGAGCGATTCTGACGAGTCTGCCGAGTCTGAGGAGTCTAACTCGACGGGAGATTCTGATCTTGAGTTTGGCACGAAACCGAACAACGAAGCCAACGACGAAACCAACGTCGAATCGGATGACGGCGAGCATGGGTCTGAGCCGGTTATAGCAACTCGCAATGGCAATGACTCTGGTGCTCGCCCGGAACTTCTTGAGCTTCTTGAAAAAAAAGCCAGCCGCAGTGGCCAGGTGCTGGATCTCGATCCCGGGTTCGCCTCCCTTCTTGAAGTAGCAAACATCAGTGAGGACAAGATGGAATTTGTTCTGAGATCTTTGAGACTTGGGAGTCGGTGTCGGCCGAAAAAGACGATTGTGATAGATGACGCCGCTGAAAGCGAAGCATTTGGAGGAGGCCAACATGGACGTGGCGAGCCAGAACTGGGCAATTTTTACTAACTCGTATCCCGAAAACGTCTGAATTCTGAATTCCGTCATTCTTCTTTACTTTTGCTTTTTGCTTTTTACTTTTTAAGTAAGACTTAAGAATTGTGAAGATCTAATGAAGCTCAGACTCGCTTTCCTCCTCATCATCATCGTCATCATCGTCTTCATCGTCATCATCGTCATCATCTTCGTCTTCGTCATCATCTTCGTCTTCGTTCTCATCGTCATCGTCTTGGTCTTCGTCCTCCTCGTCTTCGTACTCGTGCTCTTCTTCCTGGTATTCGCCATTGACTTCCCCGTCGCTTTCACCCTCTTCCGCTTCTTCAGCGATCTCACGCGCACCGCCCTCGTCAGAAGATGACTCGTAGTCCTCAAAGTTGTACTCGTCCTCTTCGAGATCGGCAGCATTTAAGATCGCGTCTTTCTGCGCCCGTTCGTCCTCCGTCTCGGCGGCGAGAGCCTCGATGGGCACCATCTGAGCAATCGAATCCATGATCGCCTTCTCGAAGCACTGTTTCTCGAGAATCTCATCCGCCTTGGCGCGATCGAGAGGACTCATCTGCGTGCTCATCACATCGGGAGTGTGGTACAAGAACCGCGCGCTCTCGATGAAGGTGGATTCAACAAACTCGACGAATTTTGGAACCTCGATCTCGACAGTCTCTGAGTCCGCCACGGTTTTCTGGAGGAATGTGTGAAGGCAGACGAGGTGCGACGCGTAGAGGAACGAGTAAAATCGAACTGCGTCTGGATATTCCTTGAGAATCCGCTTGCAGAGGGCCTTCATCTTGTTCTGGTCCCAGTCTTGCATCTTGATCAGCGCGTGGCGAAATCGTTTCTCGGTACCCCCAATCTTTCCAGCAGCAGATTTCTCGCAGCGTTCGTAGACGCCGCGAAAGTAGGAGCGGAGAACGGGAGTTACGCGAGTGAATACTTGGTTCTTGAGGACCTCATAGCTATCCTTGAAGTCGACCGCGGCAGGGTTGGCCATGCGTGCGTTTGACCTGCCATTTGCACCAGCGCCAGCGACCACATTCGCTTGCTGAAGGATCTGCGCTGCGTTCACGATAGTGTCCTCTTCCACATTGCTAGGATTGGACTTGAGCGTGAGAGCCTCGCCCGTCTCGGCATCGGCTTGGGAAGTCGCAGAAGCATCAGTAGAGCTCCAAGTGGAGACCTGATGGGATTGATCCTTAGAGAGCTTCTTCACAATCTCGCGGCCCTCAATCCCATTCTCATCCTCAATCTCATCGGCATCACTGTCATCAGAATCCACTCCGTCCAGAAGTTTCTTCAGCGCGGCAGCTCTCCTCACTAATTTACTGCTACGAGGCTTCTTCTTCTCATTCTTCCTCTTCTTGTCCTTCTTCTTGTAGACATCGCCGTTTTTATTGCCTCTGCGAGCACCTTCCGGTTCCGTGTACCGCTCAGCCTCGGTCTCGGTCTCGGTCTCAGACTCGGACTCAGACTCAGACTCAGACTCAGAAGACTCGGATTCATTCTGACTGTCGAATCTCATCTGGGCTCGTTCGGACATTCGCTTCATTTTCATCTTCGTCTTCTTCGTCTTCTTCGCCTTCTTCATCTTTTGCAAGTGGAGAAGCTGTTCGCGTCGCTCAAGCTCCTGCAGCCTCTTGCGGTACTCGAGTCCAGTGGCAACATCATCATCATCATCATCATCATCATCATCATCATTGGCGATCTTTCCGGTATTCTTCTGGTTCTTCTGGTTCTTGTTCTTGTTCTTCTTCAGATTCTTTGTCGCAACGGGAACGCCAACGCTCCTGCTTGAAATACTCGAAAGCTGCTTCTGCAAAGCCAAAATTTGCTTCTGCACGTTGACGCCATTCCCAGGTACAGCATCCTCTTCGTACACAATGCGTTTGCGTTGCTTCGGTGCCATCTCGCTTGCGCCACAACGTGCTCAGAGTGAATTGATTGATCAATCAAACTGTTTTAATTGAACTATTTCGCGATCGCAACCTTGCTCTAAATACCATAGCTATAGAAAAAAAAAGTTCTTTTAATTTTTTTTTTCATCGGCCGACATTCGACATGCCCGCATGGATTCACACCCGTCCGTTCACAGGCTCATGAGGCGTATCCGAGACAATGTCGACACGATCACGGTGGTTAACGCCTACTTGAAGAAGAAAGAGGACAAGATCCGAAATAGAACTTTGTCGACACTGCTCGTGAACACGAAGAGACGCGCAAGGGAAAAAGGATTGGCATTCGAGCTCACGCTAGCCCACTTGGCGACTATGTACGAAGCACAGTCGGGAAGATGCGCCCTTAGCGGGCTTCGCATGGTGCCTGACCCCAAGCTTGCGCAACTCAACCACGGTGGGTTCCGCCTCCGCAACGACATGCCAAGCTTGGATAGGATCAACCCAGCGGAAGGTTATACAATTGCAAACACCCAGCTCACGTTGGCAAGGGTCAACCTGATGAAGATGGACCTCGATCAGTCTGAATTTGTAAGGATCTGCGATGCCATATCTCGGCAACATACTGCCGCAAGAGGATGTGTCCGTAGAGAAGAAGAAGAGGGAGAAGAGGATGGAGAAATCGAGCTGCCCAATCACAAGCGGAGAAAGCAAAATTAACAAAAGATTTCAGTCAAAATTTCGAAGTTTTCTTCTTTTTTTAATTTATTCTGTTGAACATGATTGATCCTGAACGAACGAGCCGTTCGAGAACGATTCCTTGTTCATTGACCCCTGCAATGTGAAGAATACTAGACTAGTTATGTACCATAAACGTTTACCAATTAACGGTAACAGGGGTTTGGGGTTGGGGGTAGGGAGGGGAGGGAATGGGGGAAGGGAGGGAAGGGGTTTATTCTTTTTACATTGTCTGATGCAATTTCGCAACCTGCAATTTTGGCTAAGAGTCCCTTCTCGTAGATAGACAAAAAATGTAATAAAATGAGATTCACAATATTAACCCCACAGTCTATACATAGATTAGCGTTTGGACAGCAAATCACGGATAGTGTACTGGATAGATAATACTACGTGAAATTATGTTCTTAGTCATTTCACATTTTCAGATACAGATTATAATAGCTTATGCTTCATAGGAAATACATATGCATAATAGGCCACGTACACGTACCGGGAAAGGAAGGAAGCTGGTAAGTATATTATAAATACCTACGGGATCTAAAAGCTTTCAGAACACAATCCTGAACAACGAGCCATTCGAGAACGATTCCTTGTTCATTGACCCCTGCAATGTGAAGAATACTAGACTTGTTATGTAGCATGAACGTTTACCAATTAACGGTAACAGGGGTTTGGGGTTGGGGGTGGGAGGGAGGGANTTGGCTAAGAGTCCCTTCTCGTAGATAGACAAAAAACGTAATAAAACGAGATTCACAATATTACTTCCACAGCATATACATAGATTAGCGTTTGGACAGCAAATCACGGATACTGCAATGGTTAAATAAGACTACGTGAAATCATGGCCATAGTCATCGTAATAACAAAGACTAAAGTAGTACTGCTTTGCAAGTATGATAAGCCACGTGCACGTGCCGGGAAAGGAAGGAAACTGGTAAGAATATTATAGATTCTCTAATTTTTAAAGGGCAAAAAAAGCATTTTTAACTTTTAAAAACCATCGTATTATTTGCCTGACTTAAGAGATGCCAATCGAAGCTTTAAACTGGTCTTCTTGCACATCCTCAATTGCTGGACGTCGTCCATGCCGTGTTTTAGAACCAATCTTCGGACTTCCCCGTGCACGAATACGTCTTTTTACACGCTCTTTGATTCGTATCAATTTTACGAAAGGAACAATTAGGAGGCAGCAAATAATTCCGAGGAGAAAAATTGTTATGATAGGGAAGAAGTCCTCATTGCGATGTGATAGAACGGAAGAAGCGATCGCCAGTGACAGAGAGACGAGACACGCAATACACCAGTCCCTCGTGATGTATCGAAACGCTGGGTTCTCAACTGGCTTCGAGTAGGAACCCATTCTCAACCTTCTCGTTATTTTTTCCTGTTGCGAAAATCTAAAAAGTAGGGAGTTGATAAAAAATTTCACCAAGAAGATGAATCATGCCATGCGACCAAGCGTGTCTGCAAACTCTGGCGCACGTGACCAAATTGGACACTACCAGCAACAGCAACAGCACCAGCAACAGCACCAGCAACAGCACCAGCAACAATACAATCAACATCAGAATATGCATCAGAACCCGCAACAAAACCAGCAACAAAACCAGCAACAGCACCGGCGAGAGGCAACGATCATGAGCTTATCTTCCGAGCAACAAAGGCTCAATCATCACGAAAATGCTGAACGATCCGAAAAGCTCGTTGGTAAGTTTTGTTGAAGCGAGAACCGAGAAGGGAGCGCCTAAATTCTAATGTGTAAAGTTTGTGTATTTCTTGGCGATGCGATCTAGGCCCATACCTGTTCTCTAAGATGACAGGTGCTGACCGCATTGGCGCGCACTACATTAAAAAGGCAGAGCGTTTTCTAAAGAAGCCGTTGGTAGTCCATAACCATCAGCGTTCGGGAGGCAACGCCGTCAACGATGATAACCAATGCTTGTGCGGGGTCATGCCAGCTTTCCATCCACCAGCAGCTACGTGTCGTGACGGAGACGGAGCTACCAAGGGCGATACCTGCGCGCCAAAGGCACCTGTGCCGGACCCCGTCATCAGCCGAGAAATCTCATTGCCCGCGCAGCGCTCTCAGGGGTCAAATCCCATGGCGCTCAGCGCATCAGCTGCGCCGAATGTTGTCGAAGTAAAAAATCATGACATGGAGCTCGTGGAAAAGTACCTTTACATAAATTCTTCACAGCGGGACGTGTCCATTTACCCGGACCCGAACAAATTCGTTCTTTATCTTCAGGTAGAGATCAACAATGTCAAGAGCGCGGAGGTTGTCCAGGCGTGCTTCAATCTGTCCGAGGGAAACGTCTCTTCAGACACGGCGCGGTCGACTCTTCACATTTCAGCTTCACCCGAGTCGAGCGTGCGACAAGTGACTGTTCCGCCGGGCATGTACACTGGTGAGGAGCTAGGAAGTACTTTGCAGCGTTGCATAAGGGGTAGCGGTGAACCTCTGGGGGACTGTACCGTGACCTTTTTTGCTGCATGGGGTCGCTTCGGAATTTCTGGCGGTGGCGACGAAAGCTCTGCATTTGATGTCACGATTCACTTTCCGTTCGTCTCAGCGTCGCGTGTCGACGAGATTGTGAGACTCCATGAAGCCGGTGACAAAATCGTACTTCTTGAGTCGGAAAGCTTGGATGCTGCAATGCACTTTACGAATCGACTCGGGTTTGGGCTTGGCACCATAGTTCAAGTTCTCAACAGGGATAACGCTGTGAGAGATGTTCTGAGGGTGTCAAATGAACACACGCTTTGCGTCTCCGCATTATCAATGCGCTATCTTGTTCAAGAACCGTTCAAGGCCGCGTCCGAGATCAGACTGGAGAATAGTAACAGCCTCTTCGGCTGCGTGCCGGCAAATCTCCGAAGCCCAAAGGGTATCTTTTTGGACATCAAAGAGTTCAACGGGTCAGATTCCGCGCAAATCAGGACAAGAGGCTGGAATCGAGGTAGTGACCTTGGCGACAAGTTCGGTGTTTTCATCCTTCCCAATAATGCAGGCGACTGTGCGCGGACATTTGATCTCACCAACAATAGCTTCCCGAGCAAACATGTGTTTTCGCAAACTAAAAACAAGGTATCGAGGCTTTCGTTTCAAGTTCTCAAGGAGGACTCGTCATTGTACGACATGTCCCCATCTGATACCTGGTTTGCCGTTCTCCGTGTCTCTGTGCTGGAGCCTGATGTAAGTGGCGTCGTTCGGAGCTGAGTCAAGCCGAGCTGAGTCAAGCTGAGCCGAGCTGAGTCAAGCCGAGCTGAGCCACACAGGAGGAGAACATAGAGAAGCGGTACAAGAACAATGAACCAAGTTAGTACGAAAAAATACTTTCCAACGAACTCTACTTTAACGATTTTTCCGCGCGCTTTATCATTTGCGACAGCCTCCGGTTTTTATCCGATTTCTTCCTTTCTTGCTCCTCTTTTATCCCGCTTATCCGCCGATCGACGCTTGTTCCAGACGGAGTATTCGCAAGGAACCTGGTCAGCGTCTCCACCTTCCCGCCAAGCCTCATAACTTCCTCTTTTAAATTCCTTATCTCGGTCTCTTGAAGAACTTGCCGCTCCTTGCAAAGTTTGAGACTCTTAAGGGCATCATCAAGTGCTTCTTGCTTCTTGTCGATGATATCCATGTACTCGCTCATGCGTGTGGACAGAGTCGATTCAAGCTTTCCATGAGACGATATTTCATAATTCAGCTTCTGGAGGGTATCACTAACCTTCAAACGGTGTGCGTGTGCGATGAACGACTCTCGATTGTGCTTGTCCGAGAGCCTCAAGACCAAACCGATCAATGTGTCCATCACATCTTCGCCGTCAACCGAATCCAATGTTGCAGAGGAAGAGTTAGACTTTCTCCTTTTCGACGAGCTGATCGCGGACCACGGAGTCTGTGATTTCCGTTTCGACCTCAAGAGCTCGATGAGACTTTGCTTTCTATTCTCTGATGGGCGCGGTGTCTTGAACGGTGATCCCGTCAAGAGAATGTCGAGAGGCGTGTCTCCATTGTAAGTTTCGTCAAGATTAATAGCGCGTTTGCTCCCTAATTTAGGCATGGGCGAAGGCGAATCAAATCCACCATCATGCCATGATTGCCCATCTCCATTGTCGCTCTCCTCCTCGTCATCATTGCCGACAGCCTTTTGGACTGATTTGGAGAGATCGGTCTCACCAGAGTCACTTAAATTAGGGCAGCGAGCAGAACGAACATCATGGCTGACAGGGGTCGGGAAGGCGGTCAGTATTCTTTGTCGCATATTCGGGCTTTGTTGGCTTTGTGGACGACGGTCTTCATCCAGAGCCACAGCAGCCGACCTTTCCACACGACTGGGCGCTGGAACTTGATGTGGATCATTCGGAGGGCTCGGATCTTTCTTCGCGGAAGCCTCTTCCGCTGTCTCAGAGAGATTCTTTCTATCCCGAGACTTCTTCGTTCCCCGAAATATGTAGTTGTTTAGCTTGATATTTTGCCGGCCTTGCATGCACCAGAACGCGATCACAATGCCGTAAGGAACGACTCCGAGCTCCTTGAACCGTGATACATGAGCAGCCTTTGTTCCGAGAGTCTCTTCCAATTTGCCAAGTACGGTATCGAAATCCCTTCTATTTTTCCAGTAACTGGTCATCACGGGGATGTCTTTGCTGAGACAGATAGCGACAGCGAACGCGCGTTTCTCCGTGCTGGTCAGCGCTCTTTGTGGAAAGTGCTTCAGTACGAAAGTTGACAGCGACGCCCAGTTCTTGGTATCTTGTATGGTTTTGTACTTTCCGGTAAGTATCTCTCTGAATCTCGCCAGATCCACTTCAAAGAGCTCTTTCATAGTGCAGTTGCGCTCTTCCAGAATTGAGTCAAAGGTATGTAAAGGGCATGCGTCCATTGTAACCACCTCTATACTCCGTCGCCACTCTTCAAAGGTGAAACTCTCTTCCTCTCTTCCATCGTGCGCTGTTCTAGCGCGTGCGGACATCCTTCGCCCAGTCATGCTTGGCCACGCGTGATCGCTCCGCTCCTTCGCTCCTTCGCTCCGCTCCTTCGCCGTTGTCGTGTTCCCTGTATCTCGTTCAGTGTCTGCTTTGTTGGGGAATCAAAAGTTTCACAGTCCCGCTATGCATGTTAACTAAAAGTCTAAGCATCTCTCAGCAAAGTGTCGTTCGGCTAGACATAGTTAGGTACTGGCATATGAAACAGAGTATCGTTAATAGACACTGGGTATTCTAGCTAACCGTACCGGGCATGGTTGGATCTCGAATTCGAACCTACTATATGTATATAGCCAGTTAGCCTAAAAGACACGCGTTATTCTCCATCAGGTATATGACTAACAGTAAGTATCAACATGCTGGCTGGATCTCGAATTCGAAGCTAGTAATGACGTATAGCTAGTTAACTTAAGAGAGACGTGTTATTCTCCATTAGGTATATAACTAAGTATCAACATGCTGGCTGGATCTCGAATTCGAAACTAGTTTGAATATACCAGCTAACCTAGCAAAACCTGAAGACCTGAAAACCTGAAAACTTGAGAACACGATGGAAACTCGAGAACACGATGGAAACTTGAGGACACCATGGAAACGTGAGAACGTTGAGACCCAAAAACTTAAAAAAACTTGAAAACTTCGAAACTTCCAAGACTTTCGACAATTTGAAAGCTGAAGCTGACAATCCTTAATCCTGACAATCATCACTAATCGTAATCACTAATGCTTCTATACTTCTTAATGTTTTAGAAGAGCAATGGCTAATAGCTATGGTCTCGAATTAATACTATTAGAGTAAATATGTGTATAAGTCTTGAGATATTGCTAAATTAACATTTGATACGTTTGTTCATAATTATTCTGGGCTTATTATCGTGGGTAACGGACGTTATGTTAGTTCGAAACGCCAAGGTCGCCAAATAAGCCTTTGATTTTTTGCTTGAGCGCTTCTAGCTCGGATTCAAGGCTGGTACGCTTTTCCCGCAAGTACTGACGCTCATTATCACTGTCCTTCAAAGAACTAGCCTTCGAGGCAATTTCCCTCAGAGCTGCATCCCTCTCTTTTGTCAATTGAGCAATCTCTCTGTCGCGCTGTGACAAAGCAGATATCATACCGTCCATTTCAGATCTCATTTCACGGCGCTCAACTCTACACTCCTTTCTGAGCTCTGCGTTTTCCCTCTCTAACTCCGCAATTCTTTCTTGTTCAGAGGAGCGTGCACATCTCTTCTCTTCAATCGTGGACACCGCAGAATCAAACACCTTAGTCAAGCTGAGTAAGTGGTCTCGTACCTGGCCAAGCTGGCTGTCGCTCTTGAGCTCAGTGACGCTGTTAGAAAAGCTGATAGAGCTTGCATCGGTTACGACGGAACAGCTGTTCGTGTCCCTTGAACTGCTTGGGGAAGGTTCAACGCGGGGTCTCTTCACCTCACAAACCTCCTCCTCATCTAGTTCTGCCTCCTCCTCAGAGCTGGAGGATTCGTCAGAGGAGACACTATCGCTTCTGCTCCTCTTCAACGGCGGTTTTGATGCATCACCCTCTGCCCCCTCTAGTCCCTCCGGTCCCTCTGTAGGACCTTCATCTGCGTTAGCTTCACCACCGTCAGAGGCATCGCCCCCCTCACTGCGTTCCTCACCTTCAGAAGCATCGTCGCCGTTTGCACACTCACGAGACTTTGGCCCGTTTACCCAGGTCTTGACCGCGTTCTCAATGTTAACCTTAACGAGTGAACATGCGAGAGAAAACACTGGATGCTCGACCAGGATTTTGTCCATTTGCACAGTATGAATTGCCGCACACTGAGCTGGAAGTACGTTTTTGGACAGCGAAAAGTCAATCATCGCGCCGAAAACGAAGAGATACTTTGTATGCGCATCGGTCTTCTTTGGGAAGAGAGACATCATGGCAGCTCTCCGACCATTTGCATTGGAAGGATCGAGGTCGTGTTCGTTGGCAAGGTGGTTTAAAACTCCGTTGAGGTACTTGATAAACGTGTAGCTCCGCTTACCGAGGCGAATGTTGCCGATTCTCTTGAGTTCCTTCGCAAAGCCGGGCCGCTTCATCGCGCCAAGAAGAGCCGCGCACCTCATGCCTGCAGTTTGCTTTTTAGCGTGCGCAAAGCCGTCTTTGAGGACCACAATACCTTCCTCGAATCTCGCGACGTTCATCTTTGGTGTTGCGTTCATGTTGCGGAATGTCTCTTGCTCTTGCTCTTGCTCTTGCACTTGCTCTTGCTCTTGCTCTTGCTCTTGCACTTGCTCTTGCTCTTGCTCTTGCTCTTGCTTCTGTTGGTGGATGTGTTTGGGGTCTGGCTTTGCTTCTGGCCAGAACAGAATCAAGTCTGATGTTGCTAACCTGCTGAAGTGATGCAATGATTCCCTCGTTTGGCCCTGTGACATTTCTTGACTTTCGGCCCCTCCTCTCAATGGGGCATCCGTAGTTTAGGTTAGGAGCCGTTGTTCGCATCGTTGTGAAACAAAATCAGCGCTGGGTGAAATCAGTGGCTGGATTGAATCTTATTTTCAGATATAGTTCGGCTCATAGGTAGTCAATATTTGTCTCTTTCGCAACGATCTAGTCAACATTTGTCTATTTCGCAAAGATCAAGTTTTTTTTGGATTTTGTCGAACTTTAGTGAAGAACTTTTTTGAGAAAAAAGTGAACTTTCCCTTGAAAGTACAGCTTTTCTGTAGAAAAAGTTCTACAGCGCAGTATGACGATATTAAAGGAAAAGTTACACTTCCACAGAAACGCATTTGCAAGTTGGGTAAAGGCCAGGGTCGCAGTTGTGCAAACTTCCTCTTCCCAAAAAAAGAAGTAGTGCATCCAGATCTATTTAGCATTTCACATAACAAACACTACATGTCTCAATATGATGATGCGTTCTTAATATAGTGTAGCGCCAGGTAACTGCTTCGAATCGCAGATTCAATCATGACGCTAGGTTCTTTACTGTGAAGTAGATGTAAGGCTCAATGTTGTCCTGGCTCGAATGCGAACGGTATTCGGCACGATCAAATGAGTCTGAATCTGCAGCCTTGGATCCATCCATTTCGTGAGCTTCAGCGCGTGAGGTTCGGAGTTATGTAAACCTCCGCTTTCCCAAAAAGAAGCAATGCATCCAGATATCCCTAGCAAGTCACATAAGCAACATTACATGTCTCAATTTGATGATGCGCTCGAATGCGGACAGTTGGCAATACGAGCAAATGAGTCCTGTATCTACAGCCTTGGATCCAACGAATTTGTGCACGTCGGCGCTGGTCCGCCAGGTTGGACTGTTTTGTCCGGATCTAACGTGACCCTAGTTTTCCATTTTGCTACAAAGCGTAAGCGCGTATCGTCCAGCAGATGCAAACTAAGGTTAGGTTTTGAATCTCCAGACTCAGTCTTGGATCTTCCCTCCCTCCCTCTCTCTCTCTCTCCTTCTGTCTGTCACTCAATCTTAGCGGATTTCATTCGATCTTCTCTTAGGTCAGCCATCTAACAAAAAAATGAAAGAGCGTGTCGCCAAGTTCAGCTTCAGCGCAGATACAGTTAGTAAGACTGCTCAAGTCTCATATCCAATTCAGTAGTCTCGCACAAAGAGCAACATCGCGTGACCGATTTCACATCTGGGGTTAGGGCTCCAAAGTTGAATGCGAATGTTGTAGTCCAAGATAACAGATGGCAACATGTGCTATGCAACCGAGGTCAATCTGGAGCCGCTGACATCAAAGCTCAAGGTTTACACTGGGCAGTTATCAGTATTGGAGTCTCACATTTACTTTCAAGTTCGGCCACGGAGTTGAATTGAACGTTGATGCTATGCTTTGACATAATACTTCAGATGTGAACTTGGAAGTTTAACTTTGAGATTCAATTTGAGCAGGTGCGACTTTGAACTGTCAAACTCTGGCCTGCAAACCCAGAATCAGCAAACCCCAAATCAGCAAACCAGCAAACCAGAACCAAAGCTACCCCAAGCTCGCAAGCCCCTGTATCCAAGCTCCAGGTATCATACCATACCCAATTCTAACATCAACATGACGTCTACTGCTGCTGAAACATGCGTATCTTGCTCGTCGCAATGCAATGTGCGTACTCGCTTGGCGTCTGTTTCGTTCGAGGCCTCTTTCGGCGTTTTCGACGTGATGCCAAACTCGCATGTGATGGAGACGTTTGCGTTCTCGATGTTGAACGACAAGTTTGTCGCTAAACTCTGCGAGGACCTTGTGTGCGCAATTGGACCCGATGTGATCACGCCAGCAAGGCTGTACACGATTTTCAAGTATGCCCCGCTGGTAATGCAATTTGCGTCTGTTTGCCTTAAGAAGCTTCCGTACCTCTCTCAGGAAAGGTTCACAAACAAGGTATGGCCAGTGGGCGAAGTCGCTCCCCGCGAATACCTTGACGCTTGCAAAGCTGCGGGGAATACAGGTAAGTTTTTATTCGGTTGTGATATGTGTAGTTGCATCGAGTACCGCTGGACATGGTGAGCAGATACTTTTTGGCATCATCCTGAAAGGCTTTCCTTCGAGCTATCGTACACTATGAGACTTTGTTCTATAGACGTACCATATGTAAACGCACGAACTCTTGAAAGTCGTTTTTGAGAGGCAACGTGGCGTGATAGTCGTTGAGCCTACTGAACCATGACAATCGGGCGTTACCTTTGCCTTCTTTTTGGTCAAACCGGTAATGTCCCTATGTAAGCTTCGTTCGGATATGACAATTGCTCATGTTTCTTCGATGACCAGATGGTCCTGCTCGTCTGGAACCCATTGTACTTGGGGTCCGCTGAGCGATTCTCTCATCACGCGCCTTTGGCGCAACTGCCCGGTGGGCCGCTCGTTTCAAAAGAACGAGATGCACTATACATGTGGTTAGGAAGTGTTTCATTTGCTAACTATTATGTGTTTGAATACACCAGTATGGGAGCTCGTGAAGTCCTCGGACTACGCAAATGGTACCCGGTCCCGGACCAACTACCGGAAGCTCGTAGAGTTTAAGTACGGGTCCATTCTTTCTAATGCACTGAAATGTGACGTGTGCCATAAGCTTGCCTTGATGCCGACTTATGCCACTGCTTCAAAGGAGAAGGTGTGTTGCACTCCCATGTTACTCCGGCTTCCCGAGGCCTATACCACCGAGATCGACTTTCACCGCCTCGACTACCAAGCGTTTGTGAAATGCTCCAGTGAATCCCGTCTCAACAAAGCTGACATTAATGTCATTGCTGCACTCGAAGACAAGATGAGTCTTGGAAAGGGATTTAGCAAGTTTGAGCTGGTATCGTTCATGGATAGGGCCGGTACACTACTTCAACTTGCATCAATGTGTGTATCGTACAACACTTACAGTCATAACGTTTCAGAGAGTACCGATCAGCCGCTATACGAGGGTTTACTAAAGAATTGGCTCGAGATTTTGTGCCCGGATGTGTGGGATGGGGATGATGAGAAGGGTGAACAATTGCAAGACTTTTGCGGGAGAGGCGAGGATTCAGAGTCTGAAGAAGAGGCTGAACTTGAGTCTGAGGAAGAGGCTGAACTCGAGTCTGAGTATGAGTCCGCGGAAGAAGGAGAAGAAGAAGAGGAAGAGGAAGAGGCAGAGGTGTGCTCCTCTAAACCAAAGAACAATGTGGATGAGGCAAATATGGCTGTGGAATCTGTTGCAATCAAACAGGAGAAGAATAGATCACCATCACCCCTAAATCTCCGAAAGCGCGCACGTGATCGTGAGGAGTATAGTGCAAAGGAAATTGCAAATCTAGAGAGGGCAAAGAGAAGGGCCCTAGCTTGTGATATGTGCCCCACTTGTGGTAACAGCGATCCAAGCCGCGTCAACCGTGCCTGTACCTTACAATGAAATCACTCTCTTTGTATCAAATTATGGTAACAACAATCCATTCAACACGTGTCAGCCCTGCTGGCAGCGTAATATCAAATTAAATTAGAACTTTCGCTCATTCAAATTTATCCAGTTGACACACAAGAGATTATTGCTAACCTAACCTTTAACGTTGCACAGGTAAGTTTTTTTTCTGTTGTCGTATGAATAGTTGTATGGAGTACCGCTTGAACGTAGAGAGAAATTTACCCTTGGGGCTATTCTGGAAGCTATCGTTTGTTATATCAGATACCGTGAGACCTTGTGCCATAGATGTACTCCACGAAAAACGCATAGGCTTTTGAAAGTCGCTTTTGGGACCCAGCAGACCCCAAACTCGACTTCGACCTCGGTCTCGACTTGTCAAATCCGCTTACTCTTGAACTTTTGAACTCTAATGGAAAAGTATCGCCCTGGGAAGTTCTTCGTGGACCAGTATGGTATCACGTTGTCCTGTTTACGAAATTGGGCGGAAGACGGGTCAGTCAGACACCTCCGAATCGGGAAAGATGGAAGGCGTCGATATCTCGTGTCCGATGTCCTCCGAAAGCTCAATCTCTCCGAGCCAATCGTTGCTGCCAAGCCGAAAATGCACATCCTCTACGCCCGTGTCTCCTCGGCCAAACAAAAGGACGATCTGGGACGTCAAGTCGAGCGACTCAAGCAGTCTTACCCCCAGCATGACCGCGTCATCACCGATGTCGGGAGTGGCGTTAACTTTCAACGTAAGGGACTGTCTTCCCTTCTGGGACTCGTGTGCGATGGAGTGGTCAAAGAGATTACCGTCCTCTACAAGGATAGACTTGCCCGAATTGGGTACGACATATTTGAGCAAATCTGCGCAAAGTATGGTACAGCACTCACCGTTCACAATCAGAGTGAGAGCGACGAAGACGGTGCCCATGACGACCTCGTTGCCATCGTCACATGCTTTGTCGCAAGCCATCACGGAAGACGTGCGGCGCTTCACAAGAAGCGAGCGAGAGAAAGAGTCTCGTCAGAGGGAGTTGAAGCGACAAAAAAGGCAAAAGGAGAACCAGATCAGAGCAAAGCGTAAACATGACGGGATATGCGAGAGTGACGCGGCTGCCATTGCGCTTCTCGAGGCGGAGATCGCAGACCTGCAATCACAAGTCGAAAACAAGAGATCGGCTGGGGAGAGGACGAATACCCTGCGTGGTAAGGTGACCAGATGCCGCAATAGCATCGCCAGGATCCGAGCCGCGTATGAGCCCTTGCCCGAAATTGAAATGGAGTGTGG